>QLSR01000313.1:0-18636 GCA_031780015.1 Citrullus colocynthis
GGAGATTAAGATATTTATTATTTATTTTTTTAAGAGTACAACAATGTCTAGAATTCCAACCACTAAGTTGAGTCAATATTCCTCAAGCAACTTGAGCTATGATATTTATTGTTAATTTATGTATATATTTCTTTCTCTACAAGGTTCTAAAATTTTATTAAATTATATAATCAAATAATTTATTTTTTTTAATTTGGCTTTCTTAAAACTCTATAACCCTTTCATGATTAGCTACATGCCTAAAGCCTAAACCATGGTTTACATGTAATATCATCTATAGACGAATATAATAACAGAAGAAATGTGCAAATGCAAAAAAGGAAAAAAAATGTTCATAAATGTTTTGTGCAAAATTATGATTTCTTTAGTTCTGTGCAATTTTATCTCCAGCAATTTCTAGAAGCTAGTGATTTTATGTGATGGCCGCATGACGTCATAATGATGACGTCATTAGGAGATCATATATGGAAAAGAGAATCCACAATTAATAACAAATTGAATCAAGCGTGATAAATAATAATAATAATAGTAATAATAAGTGAAGGAAGTAGGAAAAAATTAATAAAAAGAAAAAACAGCTTTCTAACAAAAATTTCACTCCGCAATAAATAAATTTAATGAAAACATTTTTATGGTCAGCTTCGAAATAAAGAGAAGAGCCTTACCTAATTTTTGGTGATCACATACTTTTATTTAGTAATGCTATATTTCATCCCGAACTTTTTATTTTTTATTTTTATTTTTTTCATTTTTGAAGGGATCTCAAACTAATTATATTATATACCTATTATAGTATACCCAATAACAAGAATTTTGTTTCTCAATAATAATAATAACAAGAAATTTGCATTAAAACTATCTTTAAAAGAGTAAATTTATTTAAATGAGACAAGTAATTTAACAAATTATTTTATTTTATTCTTTTTTATAAGTATCAACCAGTGTCTTTAGAATAATTTCTTGCAACCAAAAAAATGTTCCTGAGGCGATGAAATTGAGGAAGAAATTAAGGGGTAAATTAGTTCACGAAAAATAAAATATAAATTTAGTCTAAGATAAATTTAGGTGACGGTTATTCCCATCCTTTGTGAATAGGAAAATCTTTTAGATTTTTTTTTCTTTTTTTTTTTTTAAAAAAAAAACTTTTAGATTTTATTGGAATCGTAGCTTTGTAGTTTTATGCCAACGTAATGTATAAGGTTGGAAAAATTCAACCTAACTTTGGAGAAAAGAAAGAAAAAACGAATCGTAGTATTACAAATTTATAAAACTTTTTCATTATATTTTTCTTTTTTCTAAGAATATGTTAGGTAGAGAATCAAATTTCTAATCTCAAGATGATAATATAAAATTTATACTGGTTATGCTGTTATCATGTTGACATACTTATTATTATTATTATTATTATTATTAAATAAAGATGAACCAAAATATTTACAAATATAACAAAATTTTACTGTCTATCTGCGATTGATCGCGATAGACTGCGATAGATTACTATCTATGTCTATCTATATCATGATAAACGCATATAATAGTTTAACTCGGTCTATCGTAAATAGATTGATATTTTGCTATTATGTGTAAATATTTTCAGCAATTTTGTCATTTAAAATAAATTTTCTTAAATAAATCAATTAGCAGGTTAAATAAATGAAATAATATGATAAGCAAAAGTGAACTATGAATAAAAAAATCTAAATATTATAAAGTAGTTAAAACAACTAGAAATATGAAAAAATATTTAGTGAGACCACTAACAGGGTGATTGTCTTAACTTGAGATATATTAAGAAAGAACAATAGGTTAAAGAAAGAATAATGATTAGGCCACACCTAACCATCATGCTCCTCCTCTTCTTACAATATAAATAAAAAAATTAAAAAAATAGATATTTCTTTAGAAAGACCAAAATTACCACGTGGCAATTTTTTGGACGTCACTCAAGTTTTTTTAAGAATGTTTGGTGTAAGGAGTGGAATAATAAAAAATAAAGAGTTATAAAATCTATGAAGTTGTGAACTTATGCAGCCCACAATATAAGAAGTTGATAAGATATAAAATTTATATTTTTTAGTTGTGAGACCCACCAACTCCACAGGCCAAACAAGTAGTGAAGTTTCCAATTCCCTACCTCCAAATTCATTGGGCCAAACACACCCTTATCCATTCACATTATTACTGGATGGACAGAAATAATGTGTGTTGGACTTTGACATGGAAGAATTAAGAAAAGACAATTCCAAACCTATCAACAATCACTAACGTGGCCAAAATTATTCTATGAGACTATTACTATGAAAAATTTTATAGTATTATGAGAGTATCATTCACCTTTTGTTCAAACTGTATATTTGTCTTCATAAATATTAGTGAATCGTATATGTGAGTTTTACTTTATTTTTAAAAGCAAATTGATTTGACACACAATATATTAATATGTGGGTTCTACTCTATTTTTATAAGTATATTGATGTGTCACATAATAAATAAAAATATATTTGCATAGTACTCACATTTTACCCTACTATCGCCATGTAGTTATTTTTTATTTTTTATTTTTTATTATTATTTTTTTACAATACAATATAGTCTTTAGTAATAATAATAGTGAGATGTAGATTTCAAAAATTGCCTACAACTTTTCTCTCTACGTCAAAATTACACACCACACAGTGGGCCTGTTGCGGCCATTTCCAATATTTGTTGGAGGCATGCATATTCATTTTAAACCTGGACAATTTAAACGAGGCCAAGTGTGACAGCATCATGCAATCACGATATGAGACAAAAACATGGATTCTATTGTGTTTCCCTGTCATGGAGTCTTTGAAGCTTGTAAAATACTCCAATTACCCACGGAACAACTAATTTGAAGTCCCTCATTGGCCTAGGACAATGCATCGAGTCTTGCGTCTCGAGCGAAAAAAACAGATGCTAGGGAAATCGAGGCCTTCTATCAGCAATATTATAAGCATTACGTTAGTGCTCTTGATCAAGGGGAGCAAGCAGACAGGTACTGCCGCCATTGACACTCTGTTTTGATGTTTATATCTATCCTCTGTCTGAATACCAGATTTTTTTCCCCTTCTAAACCTTTGGCAGAGCCCAACTTGGTAAAGCTTACCAGACAGCCGGTGTGCTTTTCGAAGTACTTTGCGCTGTTAATAAGACCGAGAAAGTTGAAGAAGTTGCTCCCGAGGTTTGTTCAATATAGTGTCAACTGTCTAATTGATCTTACCATTTCCCCTAATTGGTTGCCACGAAGATTGTCTAAACTAATGTTCTACATCAACAGATTATCGCGGCAGCTAGGGATGTCCAAGAAAAGACTGAAATTTATGCACCCTATAACATTCTACCTCTTGATTCTGCTGGCGCTTCGCAATCTATAATGCAGCTTGAAGAGGTTTGTGTCATGCAACTGATAATGGGCGTCATGTTATCATTACAAAATTCAAGTTTCATTTTCTTCTTTTTTCCATTCCTTTTAGGTTAAGGCTGCTGTGGGTGCCTTGTGGAATACTCGTGGCCTGAATTGGCCTAGTACGTTTGAGCAACGCAGGCAGAGAGCAGGTGATCTGGACCTCCTGGATTGGTTAAGGGCAATGTTTGGATTTCAGGTATCTTTTTCTTAACAAGAGGCAATCAGTTCTAATAACTATCTTAAGGGATAAACAATATGCAATTAACATTTTCTGTGGCTACAGAGAGATAACGTTAGAAATCAGCGGGAACATTTGATCCTTCTGCTTGCTAATTCTCATATAAGGCTTCACCCCAAGCCTGAACCACTCAACAAGGTACAAAATGTAACCTTACATGCAAATCATGCCATTTTAAGGATATATATCCAATATAATTATTGATGTATACAATATATTCTTTTTGTCATTTATATGATTTTCTTCCTGGCGCATAGAAAATTACCTTGTTTATCAAATTCTGGGATCACTTTTTCTTTCCCCCCTCTTTTCTAAGCATGTTCTTGGGTTCTATAAATAATGCAGCTTGATGAACGAGCAGTTGATGCAGTAATGAACAAACTGTTTAAGAATTACAAAACGTGGTGCAAATTTTTGGGACGGAAACATAGTCTACGGTGAGACATCATTTTTTTCTGCAAATTCTAAAATGCCCCATGTGCTTTTGCAATTTTAAATTTGAATTATTATGACTTATGGGGGGATGTGAAAACTATGGCTCCATTTGATAATAATTTATTTTTAGTTTTATGCGTGTTTCCTCCCAATTTTCTTACTAGGTTTTCACTATTCTTATAGAAACGATTGTATTCTCAATCAAATTCTAAAAACAAAAATGACTTGTTCTAGTTTAAAAAAATTGGCTTAGTATTTTAAAACGATGGTAGAAAGTGGATAACAAAACAAGAAACTTTGAGGTGTTTATAAGTTTAATTTTTAATAACTAAAATCTTAATTTGTCTAGGCTCCCTCAAGGTCAGCTGGAAATTCAACAAAGGAAGATACTCTACATGGGTCTGTATCTTCTCATCTGGGGTGAAGCAGCAAATGTTCGCTTCATGCCAGAATGTTTGAGTTATATATTTCATAATGTGAGACAATTTTTTATTTTCTATTTTTATTTTTTTATCTTTTGCGTGTATATGGCTCTTTTTTCTCCTTTTGATCATTGTACTACAGAATTTGTTAATGTATACCCTTAACATTAAAGTCTTTGGCATTCTTTATAAGTAGATGGCATATGAACTTCATGGCTTGTTGGCTGGAAACGTGAGCATTGTCACTGGTGAAAATATTAAGCCTTCTTATGGTGGGGATGACGAGGCTTTCTTGCGTAAGGTTATAACTCCCCTTTATCGAGTTATTGAAAAGGTAAGTCAGCCAAACCCTTAAGCTACATATCATTCTATTTCAGCCAAGTACTTGAGCTACGTACCATATTTCAACACCAATGGTTTTGCCTTTTGACCTTCCAGGAGGCCAAAAAGAGCGAAAATGGAAAAGCTCCGCACTCAGCCTGGTGCAACTATGATGATCTTAATGAGTACTTCTGGTTAGCCTTCAGATACTATTGGTATTTATTTGGTTTTGAATGTTGTCCGGTAGTTTATTATTTTCTTCAACATTTCAATTTGTAGGTCATCTGATTGCTTTTCTCTTGGTTGGCCTATGCGAGACGATGGTGAATTTTTCAAATCAACGCGTGACATAGTGCAGGTCTTTTTTAATATATATTTATTAAAAAAATTCTGTATTGATCCCTTTGTTCAAGCAGTTTTGTTTGATGAGAAAAATTGTTGTACCAGGGACGAAAGGGACCGCAAAGAAAATCTGGAAGTACAGGAAAATCTTATTTTGTTGAGTCTCGAACATTTTGGCATACATTTCGAAGTTTTGATCGTTTATGGACCTTTTATGTACTAGCTCTTCAGGTATCCAATTAAGGAACATACAAAATTTTGGACTGTTTTCATGGTACTCCTGATTTGTGGTTCTTTACTCTATATCAAATCTACTCTACAATTTGTTTGTTACAGGCGATGGTCATTGCTGCATGGAAGGGAGTTTCCCCACTGGAGATTTTCCAAAGGGATGTCTTATACTCCTTATCAAGCATTTTCATCACTGCTGCAGTCCTTCGTCTTCTTCAAAGTAAAATATTCACATTCTAGAGCGTTGATACTTATTATATGTTTCAAATATAATATCCCAATTAGCAACAACAATTGGAATACTATATTGTTCAAGTTGTAAAAAGTTACTTGAATGAATATGATGCAAATCCTTCATGATTTGCCCCCTTGACTCCCGCATAGAAGCTGTTCAGAATACTATAATGATTGAACTTTTACCTAATGTTCACTAGCCAATCTTGGAGAAATCTTCCTATATGATATGACTATACTATATCTTTACTCGATATTTGTATGTTTGAAAATTTACCTGAATTATATCCGTTGAAATGGTTGGGGAGGGGGACTATGAATCCGTTTCTTTTGGTGTAGTTCTTTGTTTACAGGATTACAATAAATGATATGCATCTTTTATTGCAGGTATCTTGGACTTGGTAATAAACTTCCCAGGATTTCACCGCTGGAAGTTCACTGACGTGCTAAGAA
Source organism: Citrullus colocynthis (assembly GCA_031780015.1). Classification (NCBI taxonomy): domain Eukaryota; kingdom Viridiplantae; phylum Streptophyta; class Magnoliopsida; order Cucurbitales; family Cucurbitaceae; genus Citrullus; species Citrullus colocynthis. The sequence continues at coordinate 6,104 of QLSR01000313.1, forward strand.
ATATTTTGAAGGTTATTGTCAGTCTTGCTTGGGCTATTGTTCTTCCCGTATGCTATCTTCACACTTTCAAGATGGCTTCTGAGAAATTCAGAGACGTGTTGTCATTTCTTAACACATTGAGGGGCATTCCTCCTCTATATATAATGGCGGTTGCTCTATATCTGCTACCAAATCTACTTGCAGCAGTTTTGTTCATATTTCCAATGCTTCGACGTTGGATTGAAAACTCAGATTGGCACATTATTAGATTCCTACTTTGGTGGTCTCAGGTAAGATAAGCTGCTCAATTCTCTTTCTCTCTCTTTCTCTTCCTCCCCTCTACTGTCCATAAGTACTCCATCAAATAAATACATTTTGACCACTATGGTTCTGATGCAACTATATACCTTAACTGCTATTGTCATGCACTCCATTAAATTAGTGATAATTCTGCTGAAACCTTCGTTTGTTCTAGATTTAATAATATACTCTTCTATCTTCCTAATTTTGAATCTAGCTGTAGGGAAAAACTGTGGTGCCTAATTAACAATCATGGTCCCCAGACATGGTATGCTTACAACAGTAATTTGTCTATAACATGTTTATCCTTTTTCCCTTTTCCTTTGACTTTCTATGAATATGCAATCAAAAGATTTGTGTAAGACCATTTTGACTTTTTCAAGTGGGAAAGACCTTGTCTCATCACTTTGGTTCACTCGTGCTCTTGATTGTGTGTTCATAAGGTTCTTGTTGGAGGTGTTGAATATTCAGGGTCTTGTGGAAAGGCCCTTGATAACCGTGTTTCTCTTTCTGCAGCCAAGAATATATGTTGGAAGAGGAATGCATGAAAGCCAATTTGCACTTATAAAGTGAGTTGACAGACTATGGATCTCATTTTTTCCCTATTATTTATGAAATCGCAAATTCTGTTTTCTTGATTAGTTAGTATGTGCTTCATGGTAAGACATTCTTCGATTTCAGGTATACCATCTTTTGGGTGTCACTTTTGTGCTGCAAATTTGCCTTTAGCTACTTTGTTCAGGTAATAAATTTTCGAAATGGCCAGGATAGTAATTGCAGTAGTTAAATATATTGAGGTTTTGGTCAATGTGCTCCTCTAACCTCTTTATATTTAATCCCTTCAGATAAGGCCATTGGTGAAGCCAACAAAAGATATAATGAGTATTCATCGAGTTGAATATGAATGGCATGAGTTTTTTCCTAAAGGTGTTTGTTTCCTGTCCGATCAGTTCACTTTAATGCTTTGATTACTTTTCTTGTGCTGAAATTATCTTTTCCATGCAGCCAAGAACAACTACGGGGCAGTTGTATCACTGTGGGTGCCAGTAATTTTGGTGTGTTCTCTATTCACTTCTTTATTTTTGTTTTATACGGTCGCTGTACATTGTATGGAAGAATTTTTGTATTGTCTTGTATAAAGCCTCATGTACTTTTTAATTTAAATGCAGGTTTATTTCATGGATACTCAAATTTGGTATGCTATATTTTCGACCATATATGGTGGTTTCATTGGAGCTTGCGATCGATTAGGAGAGGTGATATTATGCTTGTTTAAGAATTATTATTTTATTTCATTTATTAATCTTTCGAAGTGACTCATCATCGATGCAATATCTGCTCGCATATTTTTTCTCCAACCTCTACTAGCCTAGCGTGCACAATTATTTGGTATCTTCTAATGTCTTGGGCTGGCTTAGAAATTATTACTTTTTGATCTGTCAAAAGATTATGTCAAAAGTAATTGTTTGAGGCGTATCTTCTGGGTCGAAACTATTATACAGAACTGACTATTTTTCATATAGCACATATTTGTAGATTCAATTAAAGTAGAAATGTTTCTCGTGTTGATAGAAGAATGTTTAACTATGTTTGTTTGAATCACTTAATTTTAATTACCAGGTAAAATGTGTTTGGTTTGACTTGATTTGATTTGATTTTCAATTACAGATACGAACTCTAGGTATGCTTAGGTCTAGGTTTCAATCCTTACCAGGCGCATTCAACACATACTTGGTGCCATCAGATAAGTCCCGAAAAAGGGGATTCTCTTTCTCAAAGCGTTTTGCTGAGGTTGCTTTTTTAGTTTTGAATGTTTTTTTATTACCTTTTTCTAAGATGTATAAAATCAGTTGTTCAAGCATTATATCTTTAGTAATTTCTATTTTATTTCTGAGTAGATTACAACCAGCAGGAGAAGTGAAGCTGCCAAGTTTGCACAGTTGTGGAATGAAGTGATATGTAGTTTTCGGGAAGAAGATTTAATAAGTGACAGGAAAGGCTGTATAAACTAAGTTATCTATTATTTCTTCATTCCAAGCATCCATTAATTATATTTTTAAAACTAAACTGGTTTTTCAAATGAAACAGGGAGATGGATCTCTTGCTAGTTCCTTATTCATCAGATCCCAGCTTAAAAATAATACAATGGCCTCCCTTTTTACTAGCCAGCAAGGTCGATCCGGTCCCTTATGTTTTCTTTTATGTATATCTTACCTTTTCATTATTGGGCATACTTGAAGTGACTGTTAACAACTTCTCTACTGCTACAGATTCCAATAGCATTGGATATGGCTGCTGAGTTTCGATCCAGAGACTCTGACCTCTGGAAGCGTATTTGTGCAGACGAGTACATGAAATGTGCAGTGATAGAGTGTTATGAATCTTTCAAAAATGTCCTGAATGTTCTAGTTGTTGGAGAAAATGAGAAAAGGTTCTAAGCTACAGTCCTACTTATTGAACCAAACATCATCAAATGATCATAATTTTCCTTTCCTGCAAAGAGAAAACATGCAAAAGCTTAACCTGCAGTTCTGTATCATTTGTAAAACCAAGATATTTCATATAAGGGGAAATTGCAGCCTTCGGATTTTTGGAAACAATAAATCATCATTTACTTCATTTTTTCTCACTGCCTCAGGAGGAAAAAACTATTAATGTTTTATAATGTCAGCGAACTTCGTACATGGCTGTTTATGGGTCACCTGTAAATGTTTTTTTGAGTACCAATCATCCAAGGTTGAAATAATGCATAAACTGCAATTATGTTTCTGCAGGATGCTACAACTAAACGGAGAAATGAGAACCTATGTCAATTCTAACTCCACTCTGACTTTTACAGGATTATTGGGACCATTATTAAAGAAGTTGAAAATAATATTGGGAAGAACACACTTCTCACAAACTTCAAAATGGGTCCCTTACTCATTTTGTGCCAGAAATTTGTGGAACTCGTGGAAATCTTGGTAAGTCATGATGCAATTTTGAAGTGTCTGTTGGTCTATTATTGCAGATTGGAAACTTATTTTGTTTCCTGTTTCAGAAAGATGGAGACCCATCCAAGCAAGATACAGTTGTGCTTTTGCTGCAAGATATGTTAGAAGTTGTTACTCGAGATATGATGCACAACGAAGTCCGGTTAGCAAATAAAATTTGTGCAATTTGATGTGAATTTGTTTATGCCTACTAGCATCCTTCGAATGGTTACTGTTATACGCTGAAATGCTAACTTTCCTTGTTATATCTTTCAGTGAATTGGCAGAACTGGGTCATAACAAAGACTCTGGAAGGCAACTCTTCGCGGGTACTGACACCAGACCTGCCATAAACTTTCCTCCTTCAGTTACAGCTCAATGGGAAGAGCAGGTGGGCATATTGAAAATAAATAATAGTGCTTTCGAGAAGTTGCCTATCATTATATGATTTTAACCGATTAATTGAAATAACACAATCTTGTTTTTGTGGGTGTATGTCAGATTAAACGCCTCTATCTATTATTGACTGTGAAAGAATCTGCCACTGAGGTTCCCATAAATCTTGAAGCACGAAGAAGAATTGCATTTTTCACAAATTCTTTGTTTATGGATATGCCACGTGCTCCACGAGTCCGTAAGATGTTATCATTCAGGTCTGGTTTTCTTTAACTCGATATGAGCAGAAAGCTTGTCCCTGCTGCTGATCTAAGATTAAAGATCTAAGAGGGTGCAAACTAAAATAAGTTATAAATGTTTTGGCAGCTTTATTAAGCACACATTCATGTTTCATGTCTTATAACGCCGAAAATGGATTTTTCTTTTAAGCTTTGATATAAAAATTGGATATTTTATTCTTCCTCTTGGCATTTCCAATAAAAATTACTTTTTGGTTTTTCTTAAGAAACATCTTTTGTTGAAAAGAAATGTTACTAATATACCTCAGTTTTTGTACTTGGTAATATTTTTGGGTTCTTGACAGCATTGTGTCTCCAAAATATAGTGAAAAGATGGGTCTGGTTCAAAACTGACCCTGAGATGAATATTTTTGGGTTGTTCACAGCGTTTTGACTCCATACTACAGTGAAGAGACTGTCTATTCTAAAACTGACCTTGAGATGGAAAATGAGGATGGTGTCTCCATCATATATTACTTACAGAAGATCTTTCCAGGTGAGTGATATATGGAAACGACTCAAATATCTCTTGGTTCTTTGATAAGTGATTTCTGAGTGACTTATCTCATGAACATTTGCCTTCTTGCTAGATGAATGGAACAACTTCATGGAGCGACTCAATTGTAAAAAAGACTCTGAGATTTGGGAAAATGAAGAAAACATACTACACCTCCGTCATTGGGCGTCCTTGCGAGGACAAACTCTATCAAGAACAGGTAGCTTAGATGCATTACATTTACTTTTGAGGTCATCTATACATCTCCACCGTTGGCATTAACAGAATTATTGCAGTTAGGGGTATGATGTATTATCGAAGGGCATTGAAGCTTCAAGCATTTCTTGACATGGCTTCTGAGAGTGGTAAGCATGTGCATGTTAACCTTTTCCTGTAATTGCAATCAAATTTACTTCTCAAGAATGCTTGTTTCTCATTCCTACGCTCTTTGTGTGGTTGAGATGTCTTGTGTTCTTATTAGCTTCATTGGTGTGCTTTCTCTCTAATGAGTATTAACTATGGTTTCCTTAATGATTGCTTTGATAATGATAGAGATACTTGAAGGTTACAAAGCGATCACAGTTCCATCAGACGAGGATAAAAGAAGCCAGAGATCCCTATATGCTCAATTAGAGAACGTGGAAGACATGAAATTCACGTACGTTGCTACTTGCCAAAATTATGGTAATCAAAGACGAAGTGGGGATCGTCGCGCCACAGATAGCCTGAATCTGATGGTTAAGTATGTTCCCAACCCCTCCAATGTAATTGGGTTAATGTATTTTTAATGCGTGTTTTTCCTTGGTGCAATTCGTTAAATAATTTTTTTTTTCCTTCCACTTTCTTTTTGGGCACAGTAATCCATCTCTTCGGGTGGCGTATATTGATGAAGTTGAAGAGAGAGAAGGTGGAAAAGCACATAAAGTGTAGTATTCTGTAATGGTAAAAGCTGTGTATAATCGTGACCAGGTAATAATAAGTTAAACTCGAGGATTAAAAATGGTGAATGTATAGTAATCTTGTTCTTTTTTTGCTCTTATTTAAAGGAAATCTATCGGATTAAGCTACCTGGTTTGGCTAAGATCGGAGAAGGGAAACCTGAAAATCAAAACCATGCTAGTATTTTTACGAGAGGTGAAGCACTTCAAGCAATTGACATGAATCAGGTAAACCATCAAAAGCTAGATATTGCTGCTTGCTTTTGGTTATGACATAGATGCTGAATAACGGTGGTTAACTTTCTGAATCCCTTCTAGGATAATTACTGGGAAGAAGCATTCAAAATGCGAAACCTTCTAGAAGAGTTCAATGAGGACCATGGTGTTCGTCCACCTACAATTTTGGGTGTGCGTGAACATATCTTTACTGGAAGGTTAGGTTTTTTTCTTAACAAGAGCTATGAAAAGTTGTCATGCCTTCTTTTTCTAACTTCAGTTGTCGAACCGCAGTGTTTCTTCTCTGGCTTGGTTTATGTCAAATCAAGAAACTAGCTTTGTTACTATTGGTCAGAGGGTTCTTGCAAGGCCTCTAAAGTATGCTTTCCTTCTTGGACTTAATTTATTTTACGTATCTTATAATTAGCCAACATAGATATTAATCATATTTGAGCGAAGGAGTATTTGGGAAAACTGAACCCGAAACTCTTAAAGTTGGTGTGGAGGTACAAATCTCAAAATTAACTAATCACTTTTTTAAAGTAGTTAAAAGGAAGCAGAACTGAATGATTGAAAACTTGCATGAGTAAAAGTTTAATTCTAGTTCTCTTTGTAATGACTTAATGCCAAAGGATTAACCCTTTTTCTTTCTTTGGTTGCACAATGGTGAATATTTGGGAAAGAGTAATACTAGATTAATCGTGATTTTTATATTGCTTAGCAGTTTGCCCTACTAAATGTGAGCATATTTTGTTCACACATTGATAAACTTGCTTTGGCTGGTTCTAGGGTGAGGTTCCACTATGGTCATCCAGATGTTTTCGAACGAATCTTCCATATTACTCGTGGGGGCATGAGCAAAGCTTCTCGAGGCATCAACCTCAGTGAGGATATCTTTGCTGGTATTATTCTTTACACTTCTGTTTCACTAGTCAAGTGAACTTTTCTTCTCAATATTTAGTATCTTTTTAAAAAAATGTCCCCCATCGGCTTCAACTCAACGTTGAGACGAGGAAATGTAACCCACCACGAGTATATTCAAGTTGGGAAAGGGAGAGATGTTGGTCTTAATCAAAACTCTCTTTTTGAGGCGAAGGTAGCTTGTGGTAATGGAGAGCAAATTCTCAGCAGAGACCTCTATCGTCTGGGTCATCGTTTTGACTTTATTCGCATGTTGTCTTTCTACTTCACAACAGTAGGGTTTTACGTCAGTGCAATGGTGAGTTTTCACATTTAAATATTTTCTTTTACCTCCTGAACTAATGTGTATATTTGATTTTCTTTTTTAGCGCTGAAATTTTCTCCCGTGCAATGATTATTTGTTATTTTTGTGATGCAGATGATTGTCATTACAGTATATGCTTTCTTATATGGTAGACTTTATCTGTCATTGAGTGGATTGGAGAAGGCCATAATGAAATATTCTAGGTCAAAAGGAAATGATCCTTTAAAGGCGGCCATGGCTTCACAATCAGGTGTTCAGTTAGGTCTTTTAACTGCCTTGCCAATGATCATGGAAATGTGGCTTGAGAGAGGGTGCAGACATGCAATAGGTGACTTGATAATCATGCAATTACAACTAGCATCCGTTTTCTTCACCTTCTCTCTTGGCGCAAAGGTGCATTATTTTGGGCGCACAATCCTTCATGGTGGGGCAAAGTATAGAGCTACTGGTCGTGGTTTTGTTGTGCGGCATGAGAAATATGCTGAGAACTACAGGAAGTATTCAAGGAGTCACTTTGTCAAAGGACTTGAGCTTATGATATTGCTTATAGTTTACCAGATATATGGAACAGCTGCTAGTGATCCTGTAGCTTATATTCTTGTCACATCCTCAATGTGGTTCCTGGTTGTTTCCTGGCTATTTGCCCCTTTCCTTTTCAACCCTTCAGGTTTTGAATGGCAAAAGATAGTGGATGATGGGGATGATTGGTCAAAATGGATCAACAGCAGAGGTGGTATTGGTGTGCCTGCAAACAAAAGTTGGGAGTCTTGGTGGGACGAAGAACAAGAACACCTTCAGCACACTGGATTCATTGGACGCTTCTTGGAAATCGTACTATCTATCCGATTCTTTCTCTATCAGTATGGTATAGTGTATCATCTACATGTGGCTGGAAATAATAAAAGCATCACGGTAAGCCTCTGATTCCTATTTGGTTTTAGGAAACAAACAAACAAATGAGCAGAAAAACTGCTTTTTATTTTCTGTTATCATTTTCAGGTGTATGGGTTATCCTGGCTTGTCATTGTTGCTGTGATGGTTATACTGAAGGTTGATGATTGACCTCTACTAACTTTTCCTGCATCAAAGAAACCTTATTTATTTCAAGAATTACGGACTTAACTAGTGAGCGTTTGAACTGCAGATTGTGTCCATGGGTAGAAAGAAATTCAGTGCAGACTTCCAGCTATTGTTCAGACTTCTAAAGTTGTTCCTGTTAATTGGTTCAGTGGTCGTAGTAGCGATGTTGTTTACTCTTCTCCATCTCACAGTCGGCGACATTTTTGCAAGCATCCTAGCCTTCATGCCAACAGGCTGGGCTATTTTGCAAGTACGATGGTCTATGAGATGGAATCCTATGTTATCTAATTTAGATCACTTTTTATTTTATTTATTAATTAATGGAGTGTTGTTTTTTGGTGGTTGTAGATAGCACAAGCTTGGAGACCTATTATGAAAGCAATAGGGATGTGGGGATCAGTGAAAGCTCTTGCTAGAGGGTACGAGTATGTGATGGGCGTTGTCATCTTCACACCAGTGGCCATGCTTGCCTGGTTCCGATTCGTGTCGGTGTTCCAAAAGAGGCTACTCTTCAACCAAGCATTTAGCAGAGGTCTCCAAATCCAAAGGATTCTGGCTGGTGGGAAAAAGAACAAGTGAAACCCGAATGAAAGCTCATTGCTATATTAGATTTGAAAAGAAGAGGAACACGACGTCCCAACTTCTTATAAGATCACCAAGCTCAAGTTGAATAAGATGGATTCTGCATTGCTTTCCTCTTTTACCAACCAATATACTCCCTTTATGTATTATAGTTTCCAATGTAATATTAGCGTAACTCAATATTATTACAGATTCGTTTTACGTATAATATAAATAACCCACCACAATTTTTACTCGAAACGTGTACTTGTACTCATTCCCCTGTAAATTCAACGGCCCCTAAATCTCTAATTCTTCTGCAGTGGGAATAAAAAAAATTAATAAAGAATGTACATAACAAACACAAGAATGAAATTCATTATGTAAAAAATGATTGCAATAACATAAGGTTCTTATTTGTAAGGAAGACTCTCTCAATGCTTTTGTACTATTCACATTCTTATCTCATAATTCACAACTAAGAGAACACCTACTATACCATAAAAGTAAACCACTTAGAATGCCTTCTAAGACTCTTTTTTTCGTCACAGTTGATAAACCCTACTGAATTTATGGTGCAATTTTCATCTACTTGACTAACTTGGAAGGTCTTACGCCATCAATATAACTTTCACCACGCACAGACATTTGCATTGTTTCCAAGTCAATTCTCGTGTTTAAACTTGTGGAACAACTAACATCAAGCCCTCTATTAGATGGTAAAGTAAGACATAGCATGAAGGATGGATTTTGGTTTTCCTTCGGAAGAAACGTGAAAGGTTAAAAAGAGAGAGCAGAAGAGGAAGATTACAACCAAAGATTCAAAATGCCCCCACACTTTTGGTAGTCAACCCTAGAGTTTTTGTATAATCTATATCATGTGTTCACACGAACGAGGTCATACCACTTAAAGGAGGGAAAAGCTTTAGGTTACACATGAGTATAAGTTGGCTTATATAGGGCCAACCAAGAGTCTCTAAATTGCCAATGAAACATTAAAATTAGGGAATAACTAGAAATAAATGAGTTGTAATAAAAAAGAGATGAAGAATTAAGTTTGCACCCTTACAAAATCTTGAAAAGGATTACAAAAATACATCCATGCTTGGAGGCTTTCAGAAACTTCATTGGTTTTAGAATTCTTAGCATGTACTCTCGTGACAAGGTGTTAGTTAAATGGTTCATTTCATATCACTCTAATTCTAAAATACAAAGTCAAATGGATGCATTATTGAAAATTGTTTTAGGATAGTGTTAGATTTTTCTTGGGGTTCAGATATATAATTTAGACAAGATGCTTACGGAACAATTAATTAATATTATTATTAACTAATCACACCCATACTTAACTGCGGAATTGATTCATCTATTTTTGTAATTAATAAAAGAAACAAGGAAAAAGAAAAAATGTTCAGTACCTACGATTAATTATCCTAAAGACTTTCCTTAGATTTGGTTCATTTCATGTTAATACAAATCCCACATGCGACTGATTACGTGCATGATATCTAATGCACCTTTTAAGTACAGATTTCCCAAAACCAGTTATACACGTACTTGCTGAACGATTAACGTCATCCTCACATGTCTCAATCTTTTTTTAAGAGTAAAAGATGTACTGTTTATACAAAATAACACGGATGCTTTTAAACATGTTTTGTTTTCTTACTCACATGCTTTCTAGAAAAAATTTTATTTGGTTATCTCATATATAGACCTGACAAACTAAGCACACTTAACTTTTCTCACTACGTAACTTGTTAATATGGGTAGTTGTATTAATTATTTTAGTCTTTGGTGTGATTGTCACATTTAGGACGCTAAAAAGTTTCTAAATAATCACTTGTAAACATGTGTTATTTGAAGGGAGTCGATGCAAGGGGCACTAGTGGGCAATGTCTAGTTATTAGCCTAATTTGCTAAGACTTCTTGAAACTTTATCGACTTGGATTCTTTAGCATAAACCATCATAACAAGGTGTTAGTTAATCTCGGTAATTATTTAGGTTCCGTTTGTTAACTATTCATCTTTTGTTTTTATTTTTAAAAATTAATTAAGCCTATAGACACTACTTTCACTTTTAAATTTCTTCCTTTGTTGTTTAGTTTTTATCAATGGTTTAAAAAACCAAGCCAAAATTTGAAAACTTTTGTTTTTGGAATTTGGCTAAAAATTCAACCATTGTAGTTAAGAAAAATGCAATTGTATGAAATGTGGAGAAGATAAGCTTAATTTTAAAAAACCAAAACTAAAAAATAAAATGGTTACCAAATGGAGCCTTAGTTTTTTTGTTTTTATTTTTGAAACTTGTGAGTGTTTTTTACCCTATTTTTTTCAACAGTACTCTCTGTCTTTTCTAAGTTTAAAATTATTAGCCCAAATTTTAAAACAATACATAAGCTTTTTTAAAACACTTTTTTTTTTTCCCTTAAAGTAAATCTTTAGCACGGATTTTGAAAATAATGATAGAAGGTAGATTAACCAAATAAAGAAATTCTTAGTGGAGGTAGAGTTAATGTTTATATTTCACTAAAAACCAATAGTAACTTGATGATAGTTTCGTTTCTAATTTTCTATTTCTGAAATGTAGGCTTGTTTACTCACTATTTTAATAATATGTATGACTTAAATTATAAAATAATAGTCCAAGGATGCATTATTAAAGATTTTTTTTAGGGTAGTGAAAATTATTAGGTATCCCAACACAATGCCACCTAACCTAATCAATCACTTGGGATTTATATATTATTAAGAAAAGAGGCTTACGGAATACTTACTATTAATTAATCAAACTCATACTTTATTATTAATATTACGGAATTCATTAAATCCATTTAAAAATAATAAAAAATATTATCAGACTTTTGGTTCTAGGAAAAAATTTGGTTCACTTCATGTAATAGAAATTCAATCTACGACTACTTACGTGCATGCTGTCCAATGCACCTTCTCCACCACCGGGGCCCACACGAAAAAGAAAAATTAAAAAATAAAATATATAAACATAATTCCCAAAAACGAACCACACACGTGTCCAGTTGGGACGCGATTCTCCACAAGGACACGGGCCCACCGGAGTGGCGGCGTGGCAGCCGCCGGTTGGTCGGTCACGGAGCGAAATCAAAAACCCGATCAAGACAAGAGATTTGGAGGTGACGGTGACAAGCACATGAGAAGCCACGTGGTCAGAGATCCCATCCTTCTCCTGCCACGTGTATCCGAATCTAATGACTTGTTTCACCCATGGATCAGTGCCACATGCCAAGCTGTCAACCTCCTCTCTTCCATATATATATATATATATATAAACATCACACGAAGAGAAATTTCATTCTCCTCCCTCCTCGAAAGCACCCTGTTTTTCTAAAAGTTAAAAAATAAATAAAATAAAACAGTTAGAAGCCATTTTCGACCCGTCGTTTCTAGAGTTGTGTGTTGGGACGACTTGTCGTAGAAGAAGTTTGAAGAAGAAGGATAAGGTTTGAAAGTTTGAAGGAATAATAATGGGAAGCATTGATAGAAAATCATCTATTGAAAATGAGCCAAGGACTCTCAAAATGCATCAAATCCAATTTGCAAGAGTAAGTCTAATCTCTATTTTTTGTTTTTTCACTATTTGATTACTTGCTTTAAATTTTATTTTCTCTGGAGAGAAAGGAAGAGATTTTGTTGAAGAAAAAGATTGAATTTGTGTTATAACTCATTTTTAATTATTAGATTTTTCTGATGAATTTGGATAATTATTTCAGGAAGCAGCACTTTATGTGATGAACACAACCACCATAGAAGAAGCAATGAAGATTTTCACAGAGGTAAATATTAGCTAGAAATACAAATCTTTTTCTAATTACCAACTTACCCTATGACTGTAGTATTCATGAATTAAATGGTCATGATATGATGTGGAAAATAATGTAGGGATTACAAACAGTGGAATGTAAAGCAATTGAAGATAAAGATTCAATAATGGAAAATTGGTGCCATGAAGAAGAAGTTGATGAGTTACAACCTCTGTATCAACTTAGAGACATTGTCTCTGCCCCTTTTTAGTCTACCCTTTTTTTTTTTTTTTTTTTTTGGGATAAACACACA
>QLSR01000313.1:28345-47579 GCA_031780015.1 Citrullus colocynthis
AAAAAAAAAAAAAAAAACAATCACCCAAAATTAGAAAGGACAATCAATAATAACTTTTTCTTTTTATAGAAAAGTTAACTATAAATTATAGAGAGTACAACAATTAAAATAAAGCGAATGTTATGCTATGGAGACTGGCATGGTATTTTAATCTATTATACACATGTCAGAAAAATACTTATGTGTATATGCACTATCTTTTGTCAGTCCATCTAGTCGTCAAATCACACTTAAACATATGGCAAATTCTTCTCTTTTTCTAAAAGAACTAAATATCAAAACGTGATGTAAAAAAATTATAGATACAACTTAGAATGTCCTCTAATGTCGTTTGATGTATATATATATATATTTTTGGGTGGATGAATCTAACGGTGGAAAATGGTATTTGAAGTTGCACGTGCTGAACAGAGAAATGGTGTACGTGGGAATGGTTTTGATGAAGTATTTGCCAGTGCACGTTGTGGATACACTTCTTACGGGTCTTTCCAAGCTCAAATTTGGCGACATGTCGGCTTACGGGATATGTCGTCCCAAGTTGGGTCCCATGCAGCTCAAATACGCCGCCGGCAAAACGCCCGTCATTGATGTCGGAACTATTTCCAAGATCCGATGTGGTCAAATTAAGGTCAAGCTTTAACCATACATATACGCTGCGTTTTGGAGTACTTCTAGCTCCTTGTTTTGTTAAATTACAAAATTACTCCCATCAACTTTCATAAGTTTTTCAAATATTGATTTTAAATATATGTATATTAGATTTTGATAGGGTTATTATCTTTGGTTGTGAATATAGGTTGTTCCACAAATATCCAACATCAATGGAGAAACCATTGAGTTTGAAAATGGAATGAGGAAGAAGTTTGATGCCATTGTCTTTGCCACTGGCTACAAAAGCTCTGCTAACAACTGGCTGCAGGTATTTATTTACCCATCACCAAAGTTTAAGCTTTATTTATTTATTTATATATATATATATTTTTTTCATTTCTACCATAATAAAATTGCTTTCTTTGAATATTGTAATTAATAATAATAATAATAAAAGTTTAAAAGTTAACATGAAACCTCGTACAGAATTTCTCATGTAGAATAATTGGATAGGGTATGTGAATACATAAATCAAACACAAAATATATAAAAAAAAAATCCTTAATTTGTAATTTCCTTATAGCCAAATTGAAAGAATGAAAGATACAAATGTTGATAATTCTAATAAAGATGAGAAAACTTTTACCATTTTTATAAAATATATGAGTTATTCTTCTCAAAACTAATTAGTGAGAAGAAAGCACATGTTTATCTAATACGGTATCAGATTCTATGAAGCTCAAACAGAAAAATTGAGATTCAACTCAAGAATGATTTACTAGTTACTTTTCTTATTGCTAATTATTACTTTTGAGATGAAAATCATGTTGATCTAATAAAAAAATTAAAAATTACTACTAAGATTATATGGAATTTTTTTATGATTTTAAAAATATTTTTAAAAGTAGAAAATTAATCGAAAAAACAAACATTCTTATTAAAAGGGTAACAATGGATGTTTCTTAAAACACAAATCCTTAAAAAAGAAAAAAAAAAAAGAAAAAAAAAAACTAATGCATTTAAATCTTAACATACACACACTTTAAATCTTTAATTTTTATAAGTGTGTCAATTTGCACTCTTCATTATGTTTTGTTTGGATAAACATTAGGTGAGACTTATAATTTTATCAATTAAAGCTCTAAACTTTTATAAGCGAATCAATCTAGACTTATAATTTTATCCATGAACGAATTCTAATTGTCATTTTATGAGTCTGACATTTTAAGAAATTTACACGCATGTAAGAATTGAATATGTCTGGATGATTTTTATAAATGTAGTCTTCATATATGAATGGTCTAAATTGATTCACTTATAACAATTGAGAAGTTTAATTTTGAAAAAATTATACGTTTCGTCAATTGATCCACTTATAACGATATATTTAGATTGATATATAACCTCTAAACTGTTTAGGTGTGTAAATTGAAAATTTCTCTAAAACTAACCTATCTTATTGGTGATGTGAATCAAAACATAGGTTTGAATAAGGTGAGTATTGAAAGAAAATTTAATGGTGTGTTTGTAAATTTTGGATGAATAATATATACATAGGTTTGAATAAGGTGAGTATTGAAAGAAAATTTAATGGTGTGTTTGTAAATTTTGGATGAATAATATATATATATATATATATATATGTAGGATTATGAATTGGTGCTAAATGAGAGGGGAATGCCAAGAAGTGAAATTCCAAAGCATTGGAAGGGAGAGAAGAAGGTTTATTGTGTTGGATTGTCAAGGCAAGGATTGGCTGGAGTTTCTGCTGATGCAAAGGCTGTAGCACAAGACATTAGCAACAACATCTCATAAAGTATATGCATGCTTTTGTAAACCCTAAATCTTAATATAGGTCTGCAAACTGGCTTGCCTTCCCTTTTTCTCCTTAATTTTATAAACTTGTTGTTTTTATTATTATTATTATATGGTGCTACTTTAATTATTATTGTTTCTAATCATTCTTCCTTTGACCAAAATTCAGCTTTTCAATTTGCGAAAATAAACACAAATTCATATGCACGTTATTGTAAGAGACATTTTGGATAAATCACAAATTAGTCGTCACGTATTACTCAAATTAATGATCGACAAAATCACAAAGTCGATTAGGTGTGCTTCAAATGATAATGTCACATGTCTTTAAGCTGGGTCTAATCAGGTCATGATATTTAGGTCCAGGCCTAATTGAGCCCAAAAGAAGTTCTTTTGGCCCAAATATATATATAACATATGATTGAGACCAAGGGCTATCCTAGGCCAAGTGCACGTTGCCATGCGAAAACCCCATAAATAGAGTAGTTTTCCTACATTTTGGGATTCAGACATTTAAAGCTCCAAAGAAAACTTAAAGATAATTCACCGACCATCAAAACTCTCGGCCCTAAGCTCATGAAGACTGAGCAATACTTGAAGATTAAATCCCTAGGAAGATATGAAAAATCAACGTAAACTTAAGTTCAATTCCATCAGCTATGTTTCTTTGGAAATCTCGCACAAACAATGCCAATTGCCACAAAAGTTTTTTTTCTTTATGTGTTCATTTAGAATAAGATGAGTGTTTATATAACCTAATTTTAAAACTAAATAAATCTCAAAATAAATAAATGGAAAAAATATATGCAAATCATATATGGGAAAAAAAATGTAATACCAATTAATTTCATTATCCTCCTTATACACAAATATTAGAGTATCAAATTGCCTAAGCTATATCTATCTCCATGTATTCCTTCAACCATAAAGAGAAAATATATTAAAAAAATATTTTTTTTCAAAAGGAGAACATATTCCATATGGCAACTTATGTGATTGAAACACTTGGATTAGACTACACAAATTAAAATGTGCCGTCCGGAATGCAGCTAACTATTTCTATAACATGAATAACCTAATGTAAGTGCAATAATTACAAGTACATGAAGCCACATTTAAATTTTAAGAAAAGAATCCTCCTACAATCCAAATTAAAATATAAGAATATAATTCAATAAGTAATAAGATTAATGAAAACAATGTTTAATCTGCATAGATTATGAAATTACATAAAAAGTTTAAACTCACCCACACATTGATTATTTAAATATTTGATTCTAAAAGAACATAATTAAATAAATAAGATATGGAAGTTATGGGGTAGTTGAGTTAAGCAAGAATTGCTGAGATTTGGTCTCAAAATGGAAGTCATTGGACAAGGAAGCATCTGCGGAGAAGATCATGACTCCATTAACATCAAATCCATTTTCATCCAACAAACTCAAAGCTTCAAAAAAAGCATCTCCTTGAATCCCTCTTCCGTTCACCTCATAGCTCGGTAACAACTTCACTCGTCCAAACTGCTTAGCTCGAAGCTCAAATGTCTTCAAATATGCCTCCGCAGTTTTCACTTTGTCAGTATAAAATTGGTAGTTCACAAAATCAATCACCTCCCCATAGCCATGAAAGAGCTCCAAGTACGGCGGAACTGTCGAGTAAAATGGCGCAATTGTGGCTACCAATATCACGCTTTGATTCTTCAATAGGGTTATGAGCTCACCAATGCAGAACGCGAAGTTGGAGTCGTGTTTCGGGAAGTTCTCGTAGTCGATGTCGATGCCATCGAGGTGGTATTTGACGACGAGGGCTTGGAGAGTGGAGAAGGCATTGGAGATCCAAAGATTAGGGTTTGGAGGGTTGTTCCACCGGAGGACGGTGTCGCCAAGGCTCCAACCGGAGAGGCTGGCTAGGGTTTTGACATTGGGGTGTTGGGCTTTAATGGCTGCAACTGATTCTGGGGTTAGGGAGGGCTCCCAATAGGGGGAGAACTTCCCATTTTGAGGAATGGCGGAAGGATCTGCATCAATGGCGAAGCTGAGGATGAAATGGAAGTCGATGTTATCGAAGATCGGCACGCTATTGAAGGTGATCGGAATGCCTGTTGCTCCGATGTATTCCATCATCACTTTGTTCCCATCTACATTTTTAGAAAAGAGTATGTTTGGGTTAACGTTTTGTTTGGATTTTAAGAACAAAAATCACTTTTGGAATTGATAATCAAATTGATTTAAAATGCTTTATGGAAACCCCATTTTAAATTTTATTCTTCAAGATGTGATTGCAAATTGATAAACTATAAATCACTTCTTAAATAATTTTGCATTTTTAGAATCATATAGGTATAGTACAACCAAGCAAAATTCAAAAAATTTGTAGTTATACCAAATTTTGATCCAACCCTATGAGTTTTTCAGTAGTAGAAATTTATCAACGATAGAGGGAATCATTTATTAATTTTGCTATAATTGCAATTCTTTTAAAATGTTACTATACATTTAATATCCACTACAATTACCTTTCACAAAAAAAAAAATAAAAATCTTTTGAAAATTAAAAAAAAAAAATATATTTTTTAAAAAAAAATTAATTTAGTTTTTAAAAAATAAAATAAAAATAAAAAAATTTTTTTAAAAAAAAATAAATAAAAATATAAAAAAAAAAAAAAAATTTTTTTTAAAAAAAAATAAATAAAAATATAAAAAAAAAAAAAAAATTTTTTTTAAAAAAAAATAAATAAAAATATAAAAAAAAAAAAAAAATTTTTTTTAAAAAAAAATAAATAAAAATATAAAAAAAAAAAAAAAATTTTTTTTAAAAAAAAATAAATAAAAATATAAAAAAAAAAAAAAAATTTTTTTTAAAAAAAAATAAATAAAAATATAAAAAAAAAAAAAAAATTTTTTTTAAAAAAAAAAATAAAAATCTTTTGAAAATTAAAAAAAAAATATATATTTTTTTAAAAAAAAATTGATTTA
Source organism: Citrullus colocynthis (assembly GCA_031780015.1). NCBI lineage: Eukaryota > Viridiplantae > Streptophyta > Magnoliopsida > Cucurbitales > Cucurbitaceae > Citrullus > Citrullus colocynthis. The sequence goes on from QLSR01000313.1 coordinate 33,727, forward strand.
GTTTTTTAAAAATCGACTAAGAATTCAAGTGTGTCTTCAACAAAGATGAAAACCATAATGAAAAAATTGAAAGGAAACAAACATAAATTGCAAAAATAGAAAATAAAAACAATATCGTGCTAGCTAAATATATGATAATTGTAACGAATGTGCAGAGTTTTACTTAAAATAAAATGTACAGAACTTGACTTGACTAAGTAGTATTGATATGCACCTTGTACTTAAAAGTCAATCTCCTACCTCATAGAGGAACCTAATATATCTAAAAAGAAAAAAATGGTGTAGCCCAAGATGCATACGAATATTGTTTGAGGTAATTCGGGTATGCAGTTAAAAAGGATACATCCAAATTCCAAACTGTGTACTACTACTTACAGCAGAAATTATTTAAGAAGAGAAGTGAAGTTGCAGAGATGAAGAGGAGAAATTGAAGAAGGTGATGAGGTGTGATCATCTTCAATTATTGTATGTGTTATTGGTTGAATATATGATGAAGAAGATGAAGTTTTTGAGTGAGGATTTTATATATTTCATGATTTCTTGGACTTGCCGCCCAACCTAATTTTGGATCAAATTAGCCGGCAGAAATAAGCCACGATCTTCCCAACTTTTAAAATTCTATATTTTGGCCTTATATTCTCTATTTTTAATTTCTATATCAACTTTGACTTGGTTTTTACTGTAAGGGCAGGTTTGGAAGTATGCATTTTTTCCTTTTTTATTTATTTAACAATCTAATCTAACCATGGTCTTTTGGATTTTCAATCACAAATTATATATATATATATATATTTAATTTGATTTTCTCAATAGCTATATATTGAGAGAATATATGATATATTCTATATTTCGTATACCAAATTAAAATTCATCAACTAATGTATGTTCGTACACACTTATTATATTTCGATGTTTGTCTAATGTCTCGTTTAGGTGACGTCTAGTCATGAGAATTTTGTGTATTATTTTTTTGGGTGTTTCTTCTTCTAGCATGGAAGGAATTGTTATTGGGCGGACCTCTTGTTTGCCCGATTGGGTTTTTCCTGTGTTTGAGGACATCGTTGTTTTGGATTTGGTTGTTTTTTTTTTTTTTTTTTTTTTTTTTTTTTTCCTTAATTGAGAGTTAAACGAATGTTTACTATTTTACTACATATTGCATGTATTTCCGTTCTTCTCTTTCTTCCAATAGAAATTATACTCTTTAGTTCTTCCCTTTATTGTGATAATACTTTTTAAAAAATTATTTCTTAAGAAATTAAATATATTTCTTTTTCTCNTCTTTATTTCAAAAAAAAAAAAAAATCTTGTTATTCATAGACTTAGTTTATATAACTTGATAAAGGGCTAAGAGATCATCCTGGTTTTCTTAACAACCAAATGTTGTAGGGTCAAACGGGTTGTTCTGTAAAATTAGTCCAATTATGCGTAGGTTGGTCTTAACACTCACCGATAGCAATAAAAAGAAGTGTTAATTAACTTGTACATTCTCATCAATGTATAATTGTTCAATTCATAACCTTTGTTTAAGGAGGAGAAGAAAATGAAAATTGAGAGTAACATCTAATGGATTGTATGTTATGCATGTTTAAATTGACTTTCTAAGTGTTTAAATAAGTGTTTATAAGTGAAAAAAAAAAAAATTAAATACGTCGGTAATACAGAACTTATTATTATATAGTTATAAAAGTGAAGGTAAATCAATCCTACTAATTTTCAAACTATTGATTCGATAGAATTGAGTAAGGGTCATTTCATTTTGTACCACAGCTTCAATAGCTAAAAAAATTAAGGATTTTGTGCTTAACAATTTACCCGTAAAGCAGCTATCAATGTCTCGTACTCATAGCACTTCTCGTTTCTCTTTCATTCTCAGAAGCTGTGCTCATCTTTATGCAATTGCCCAAGCAAGGCAAGCCCACGCTCAAATCCTCATCCATGGCTTTCTTCCACATTTAACTCTTCTAACAGATCTTCTTTTGGTGTATTGCAAATGTGGGTTTCTTCATGACGCCCGTAAGGTGTTTGACAAAATGACTCACAAAAACATGCACTCCTGGAATATCTTGATTGCTTCTTATGTTCATAATTCTTTGTACTTTGATGCAATAAATGTGTTTAATGAGTTTAGGGACCTTGGTTTTCTGCCTGACCACTATACTTTGCCTCAGATGCTTAAGGCTAGTGTTGGTATTGGGGATGTTTATTTGGGGAAGAGACTTCATTGTTGGACAATTAGGCTGGGATTTGAAGGTTACGTTGTTGTAGACAGTACGGTTTTGGACTTTTACGCTAAATATGGGATTGTGGGTGATGCTAAGAAGGTGTTTGATAATATGATCTTTAAAGATACAATTTCTTGGAACTCAATGATTTCTGGGTATGGGAGGGCTGGGCTTTATGAAGATGCGTTGGATTGTTTCAAGCGCATGCTCTTGGAAGGAGTGAAAATGGATTTTATGACAATTCCTAGCGTTTTGAATGCTTGTGGAGGGGAAGGAGATTTGAGAAAAGGCAAAGAGATTCATTGCTTAGTTTTGAAGAGTATGGTATTTGCTGCTGATGTTGCAATTGGGAATTCATTGATTGATATGTATGCAAAGTGTGGAAGCCTGCTTGATTCTGAAAAGGTCTTTTGGAATATGAGCAGCTTGAATATTGTTACATGGACCACAATGATATCTTGTTATGGGGCTCATGGGAAAGGAGAGAAATCCTTGGTCCTGTTTAACAAAATGAAGGATTGTGGAATCCAACCCAATTCTGTAACGCTAACAGCCATTTTGGCTAGTTGCAGTCATGCAGGTTACGTCAATGAAGGTTGGAGAATTTTCCAGTCTATTGTTTCAGATTATGAGGTTGAACTGACGATAGAACATTATGCTTGTGTTGTGGATCTTCTGAGTCGCCTCGGCTTTCTGCAGGAAGCGTTTCTGTTGATAAGAAATATGAAGCTCACCGCTGCTCCAAGCATTTGGGGTGCTCTGCTTTCTGGGTGTATGATCCACAGGAACCTTGAGATTGGAGAAATTGCAGCCAACCAGCTTTTCGAGTTGGAACCTACAAATCCAAGCAATTTTATAGCCTTGATTAGTATATATGAATCTCTTGGTATATCGCATGGTGTTTTGCTGATTAGAGAGAAGATGAGAGACCTTGGTTTGACAAAAATCCCTGGCTGCAGCTGCATAACCATTGATGGAGTTGTGCATAAATTTTACGGAGGGGACAATTCTCACCCTTTGGCTTTGAGGATATTTGAAACATTAAATGCAGTGAGACAAGCAACTGTAAACTGCGAAACAACTTAGAATTCAAGGGCATAGTTGAACAGATCCTAGTCAAGTAGCAACCAGTTGAAACTCGAGTTGTTCAATCGGCCTACAATCGGTCATTGTATCAATCGACAGCAACGACCACATTTTCTCGAGACCACAAGTGCTTCTGTTTTATGTGCACATGATCTTGAAGATTTCTTGGTTGATTCAATATAGAGGCCACTAAGTTATATCTCTATATAACCTGCTGAGATTAGCATTACAAGCTGTGTTCACTTGAACCCAAGGTACATCTTTCAATCTTATTGCAGCTGAGGAATTATTAAAACTTCTCAATTAAAGTCAATTAAGATCACCAGAGGCTCGATCAGCATTTGTGACTTGATACTGAAGATAGAAAACTTTAAAGGATAAACCCAAAACTAAACCCAACTGACAATTCCTTGTTTCATTTCTTACACTTCGTTGGATAACTATTTAGTTTTTTTTGAAAACTATGTTTTTTTTCGCAATTTTTTAATCATAATTTTCATCCGTTGTAAAAACATTTGAGGTTAGTAGCTAAATTCCAAAAACGAAAACAAGATTTTAAAAACTATCTTTTTTAAGTTTTCAAATTTGGTTTGATTTCAAATCACACTTCGGAGGTGAAAGTGATGTTCATAAACTTAATTTTCAAAAACAAAAATAGAGGGATTGGGCTTAAACAATTGGTTGGCTTTCCAGGAAAAAGGAAAAAACAGCGTAATTAGTTGAATTGTCATTCATGCCAGATCTAGTTGTTCGATTATTTCGAAGTCCAAGAAATTGTTTTGGGTGGGGCAAGAGAGTCTTGGATTTTCTTAATTGGAAATTTGCTTCAAGCACAAGGTATTTCTTCAACTTCTTCAAGGATATAAACTTGCTTTTATCGGTAATTTTTAGAACTCAAGGACACAGTCGTACAAACTATAGAACAGATCTTGTTCAAGTAAGGTCATAACAAGAATATAAATTTGCTTCTATTGGTGATTTTGTTGCCAAAAACATGTATTCTCTTCTTTTTGCGTCTAATCATGGATTATCTCTCTCTCTACATTTTATGAATTGCAAAATGAAAAATGAGCTGATTGGTTTGTCTAAATTGTCGATTCAGTTTTAGTGCACTCTCATTTTTATTCTGAGTTATTTATCATTACTTGGTTCGTTCATCTCTATTACACAGAAATTTCATTTCAAAAGTCCATTCTTTTGGAAGCTTCTAGTAGACTTTTCTGCTTCAACGGAAGGTATTCTATCTGATCCATTTGGTGTTTATTGTTATATTATTGTATATGTATTTCTATTGCCTTCATGAGTTTATTTTGTTAGGCTCTGACTAATTTCAACCATCTTTTAATTTTATTTTCTTTTTTATCAGAACAAATTGGAGTGTGTTTACTCTTATGGGGTAGTTGTCTTTTGTTTTTTTACCTATTTTTTATTTTTTAAGAACTAGAAACAAGAATATGTTTAGTAACCATTCTTGTTTCTTGAAAAAAGAAACAGTAATATAACTTTGTTTGATATTGATTTCTTGTATCTATTTTTTTTCTTTAATATAAAAATATATGACATGCATTAAAGCATATAAAAGGAAATAATAAAAAATGCACATTATTTAATACAAATAAGTCCTGATGTAAAATTAAAAACAATAATAAAATTATTCTCTTTCAAATGTTGTCCAAATTTGATCTAGAATATTATCTCTCACTTGAGTCATTTGCCTTTAATAATGTCAACTCAAATCCATTTTAGTTATCTTGCTCTATAATCATCATAGTTGAAAATATTAAAGTGGAGCTGAATCCATGTTTTAGTAAGTAAAATTTATAGACAAAATCCTAACGGGACATAGAAATTATCGAACAACAATTTTAAAACGTTTTACAAATTTTGAAAAGAGAAAGGAATGCATTAAAAAAAAAAGTCTATTTCTTACAAATTGAGAAATAGTAATTTAAAGAAAAGAGAAAAAGAAAAAACAGGAAAAAAAAAAAAAACATTATTGTCGTAACGTCTCATATTCTAAGTTATTATTATTTTAATATATTATGTCTATTGTGCAGGGCTATTACTAAGAACTATGACAAATGTGCCATTGGAGTTGTTTTATTTAGAGGATTGGATTCATCATCGGTTGTTGTTATTGCCTGCTGCCATTTGGTTGATTCTGGAGCAGCTCCTTGGAATGTTTATAAACGCCATTTTTGTATAAAATAATACCAATTTCATATAATACGTTTTATAATTTTGGATGCATAAGAGACATTTCAAATGGTATCTAATGGTCTTTCGAGTGAATAATTAGAAGGTTAAAGTTGTAAACACATTTTAAAATTTAAAATTAAGATTGTGACACTTATTTAAGTTTGAGTTAATTCCATATAATTGAAAGTGTAGGGTTAAAATTGATACTACTTCCCAATTGTTCATAATGGTAAATAAATGCTATTATTGACAAAAACTACTTTCTATTTTTGCTTTAAAAATAGCTTTGTATAACTTTAAAGAAAATTGCTATAGCATTAAAAAAAGCTATAAAAAGTCTAACATAGGGTAGTAGTGTTTTTTAAGCAATCGTAGAGCGTTTTTCTTGGAGTGAAAGTATCGATCATGAAGGGTCATTGATGCACACTTTGTTCAGCCTAAGTCCTGATTATGATTTTGCAATCATAAATCTCATTAGAACAGATTCTATTTCCTTTGAAGAAGTTCTGACATTTGCTACACTTGAAGAAGAAAATGTAGAGAAGATGATAAAATAGAATTACCTTTTGCTGTCCAACATTTCACCCCCACTGTATTTGTCCTTTAAAAATATCATCATTAGTACAAGGAAAATAGATACTGGTACACCTCATGGCCATAATCTGGCCTCTCCTAAAGAATGGATGAAAAATCAAGGGCAAAAAAGAAACAAGCAAAGAAAGAACTTGTTCCTAAACAGTTTTATTTGCTGTAACTCTATATATGCACTTCTTTTTCTTCAAAGAATCGAGACTCGAGATTATTGATGTTGACCGATATTACAGTTCTATGTCGCCAGAGTATTGAGTGCAACATAGTCTCCGACATTGGCAAATACATGTCTCTCCATACTCGGCATACGTTTCTCTCCGATGTTAGCAAATTCGTGTTAGACCATTCTGCATACGTTTAAGAGGAGACGGTAACTTAGCACAGAAGGATGATCCTTCACAACAAAAAGTTGAAGGTTCGTCTGAGTTCATTCTGGAGGTTGAGAGGTAAATACTTACTTGAATGTATATGGGTCATTTGGATGAACTATCATACTCATTAAGCAGGTAAGCGAGCAAAATTTCATTCCAGACATCAGGCACTCCTGGTAGGCACCAATGACTGCAGTCCGGGACGGATGGGTTGTTGCTCCATTTACCGACATGTGCATCACTTCGAAAAGCGGACATGGACGTTATGTGCAAAACGTTAATGGGAGCTTTCATATTCTTTGCCACCTCTAATATGGTGTCAGAAAATATGCTTCTGGCCCTTTCTCCGGCATCGGTCACAGGTTGACGGGTAATGCTGCAATATTTGAAGGTGTGGTCCCTGATGCATGATCCAAGCACATAAACAACCTATTAAAGAAGAGTACAATCTTACAGCACCTATGCAAAGAATATTGCAAAATAATGCTCTACCACTCCTTTAGCAGCGTGTAACTTTGAACATTGGTTTCTTTTCATTAAATAAATGGAAAAGCTCGTTTCCGGTTGAAAAAGAAATAATGCCTTATCACAAGAAATTATCAAAGTTCAGCCATCATCTTACAAAACAGAATCTTCACATCAGTAAAAAACTTTGTTGGGGGAATGAGTATGATATGAATGCTATTAGAGTACTTGTAAAAGGTACATGAGCAGAGTTTTTATGGTAGTTCATAATACATAAACGGAGTAGAGAAGCAGAAAGGTAGGCAATATTTTGATGAATGATTTAGAGTTTGAGAGAGGTCTCAAAAGGGAGGGTCCAAGTCCCTCGAACACTTGGTTTATCTTGTAGTTTGGTTACATTTGATCTTTCTATACATTTAGGTTCTTATCCGTTAATTTTCTATAAGTTTCTACTTTGGCTAGATTGAGAGGAAGTCCTATCAGCCTGCCAACAGCTAATAGCCAAATACTATGGGTTTAAACATTATACCTCTCCTAACATTGAAGTTTCACATTTTTTCCTATTTACTCTTTATCATTGACTAAATTCTCCATTAAATCCTCCAAAGGATATCCTTTATAATTCTTGCACAATACTTCAACATTACATATTCTCTCTGTGAATTCCTTTCCCATTACTTCCTGTACGAAATCAACCTACAAATGGATTCAATTTCCATATCTAATCCCATTAACAATCTGTAACTAGATAATTCTTTATGTCACTGAAATACTAATATGAATGTTAAAAGCAACAATGCATCAAAGCTGTAAATTTTAATCATGTACTTCACGAAAAGCTATAAGTTTGATAGGAACATCAATGCATCAAGAAAAATTTTAGCATGCTAAATAGTTGCCAACCTGAATACGCCAAAGTTTCATGATAAAGCGTAGAGCAAATATTTAATGGAAAAACCATTTGAGAAGTGTTAAATGTGAATAATAAATGCATCAAGAAAAATCCATTCCGAGTTCATCCCAAAACAAAGGAATTTGAAAAAATGACATTAAATCAACAGAAAGCACATACTTCCAATGTGACGGCTCGAAAGTACGAAAGAAAACATGGGTTCTGTTTGTGTTGATATTTTCCTCAATCCAAGATGCCCATGTGTGAAGTGCTACTCCAAAAGCTGTGGGAATTGACATTCCAAGCTTTAGCGATTTTCCAACCTGAAAATAGCAACCACTGTCCAACAAATCTTTAGAAGCCTTCATGAGGTTCTAAAGATGGTAAGATTATTAATATGAGACAAACAAATTTCCCATTCCCATAAGGGAATGGGAAATTTGCAGTTTTGAAGTCCTCTCTCTATAACAATAAACCTTGTTTTGAATTTGTTGTTAATCTGTTACTATCATTACATCACCTGAAACAACAAAAAGGAGAACCCATCCCCACTCCAAAATGAAGCAGAAGTTGCAGTGGTTAAACTGAATATCATGAATTTGGGTGATTGTAAAAGAATTAAAAAAAGAATGGTTTAGAGTACGTGACATTCATGGGACTCTCAAGTTGTGCATCTGTGGAAAAATAATATAGAACTTTACAGTCAGTTTCAGGAAACTAAATCTTCTTCACACTGATATGCCTACTTCCCTTCATCATTTTCCTTCCATGCAAATGACAATAAGATCACTAACATGTGAATACAAGCCCTTTACCTCAATCACTAACTTTAGTGTTGAATGCATGTTTTACACACCTCATATGCTTTATTAAAACCATGTATCCAAAGAAAAGCTCTTGTCTCAATATTGAACCCATGTCACAGGAAGGAACATTGTCGTGCAGACCTAAAACCTCAAATAGTCAAGCGAACTACGGAACAAATCTTCCCCAGTTGAAACTTAGCTATCAAATCTTACTAATCAGTAAACTCTCTCACATATGCATGAGGACTCAACCCATAAGTGAAATAAAAATTTCAAGGTTCATTTACTTTATATGCTAGCAAAGAAAACTCATCCTTGCTTTACTAGAAAACCCCATTATTGCTTCCTTCAAGGAAATTATAGTTATTTTTCTGCCCTTCAAACCGGACATATATAAATCAGATTAAAAAGTAGATATTAATTTCACATAGTGATACTGAAATCTTTCCAATGAGAATGGTAATATGCATGTGTATGGGCAGATAGAGTAAACAGAGTGAATAGATTTATAAAGTCATAGCTTCATTGTGTACAATACGACGTTTGTCTATGATATAAACAAATTGGAATTGGCATATCCATCAAGGTAACAAAGTTTCAAACAAATACCACAATATGAAAAGGGAACTTACGTTTCAAACAACTTCCCAGGGACCCACCAGTGTCCAGTGTTGAATACTAGGACATCTGAATCAATCCACTGACTGCTAATACTATCCAGCTCATCCAGTTTAAGGGCAGACTTCACTCTCTTAGGTGAATGTCTTGGCATCTGACCTTCTTGCACAAGGAAAACCGAGCGATAGAACTCAACAGTGAAGTTGAAGGAACCAAACCGAACACCTAGGTATCTAATCCGCTTTGTGATCTTATTCCCATTCATCTCATAAACAGTCCTTTTATCCTCAACCCCGCTCATAAGTAAGCATATCAAGGATTCCCACTGTGATCTGCTCATCGAATCTCCAACAAAAACGACCCTTTTACTCCGCAGCATTTCCAGCACGTTCTGCACATTAAATTTCGGTATTTCACAATCCATCGGTTTCCACCTCCATTTCAGATAGGTCTGATCTACCCTACCATTACCCAAGCAATCAAATCCCTTCTCAGCAAAAGGGCATTCTGTAGCATTGTAAAGTGGATAACTATCATCCAAAATCCAGCTTCCTTCATACACATTGCAGCTTCCATTTGAGGTTTCATTCAAATAACTCGATTTCGAAACACCATTATTAGGAGAAGACAGAGGAAGGCTAGGCAGTACATGGATATAACCAGCAGTAATCACTACAAGAGATGAAACCAAAAATCCAATGACCACAAACACATGATACCAACGGGAGATCCAGCCCGCCCGACTCACCCTCGGGCTTCCAGAACTTAAAGCCCTCCTATTAAACGAAGCACTTTTATTGAACGACGTGCTTTTACTCAAATTACTAATCGTCTCAATCATCATTTCACCTAATGTTTACAAGGGCATCAGAAAGCTAGCAAACAAATAACAAACAGCTAAAGGTTTACCAAATCTTTTCAAGGAAAGCTTCAAAACTAGCATCGATCAGATCCTAAAATCACCAATCCCTTGCCACTCTGTGATGATTTTTCTCAAAACCAATTTGTTGGATTATGCATTGAAGGCAATAGGCCAAAATGGCAAATGGGGTAGCTCCATAAGTCGAAAAAAATGAAACCCACATGCAGAAACCGGCGGATTGTTCATTTATTTCAATTGAATCGAAAGAAAAAGCAAATCCAAACGCGAGTGAGTGAGTGTGTTGGAAGTTGCAGAGGCAGAAAGAAATTACCTTTGGATTTCGTTGAAGGATCTTAGCAAAGAGGATGGAAATGGAAATGGAAAGATTTGTGAAACTTCCAGAAGGGTAAATGTCGGTGTGATGTTTTATTATTGAAATGGAAGAAAGATTGAAAGGTGGTTGAGACTTGAGAGAAGCAAAACACCGTCCGAGACAGGGAAACAGCAGCAACAAATAAAGAAAATAAAATAAAAATGAAATTATACAAAGAGGGAAAGAAATGAAAATGAAATGATAATAGAAAATTTCCCTTTATTTAGTAATAAGTGGGTCCTTTAACCTTCAATCATTTCCGCAATAAGCAAAATTTGATGGCTCTAATCATTTTTTTTTCTTCTTTTTTTTTTTTTTCTTATGAGTTTTTAAGTTTAATGTTTTAGTTTATTTGTATGCACGTTGGGATGGGAAAGTTTTAGGTGCATTTCAATTCAACTAAGATATATTTTAATATTGGTCCAATTATAAAAACTATTATTGATATTGTTGGAGGATAAATTTTTGCCAATCAAAATTATGGTGTCTTTAAATTAAAATTTGGAGACAAATAAATGGCAAATTAAAATATGTCACATCTCTGCTTTCTAGCTATTTGATCTCAACGATAAACTTATCGAATTCAATGTTGAGTAAGCCTGAACCACGATCGAAAATTTTGGTTAGAGGTTCAATTGGGCCTAATATTATAAATTATATCAAATTGAGTAATTAAAGTTGCTTAGGTCCAAAATCTGACTTAATTCAAGTCCATGATAGAAATTTGAGCTAAGGAAAGATTGGGTCCAAGCCCATGTAAAACTCTCTATAAATAGAGGTTTTACCGGACTATTTTGGGAGATTTGAAACAACTGAAGATTGAAACTTTAAAGATTTGAAAACCCGAAGCTCTAAAACTCTAAAGTTCTATAACTCTGAAGCTCTCAAGTTCTGAAGATCGAAGCTTTGAAGCTTTCAATTTTTGAAGAATTAAAGACTGAAAGTTCTCAAGTTTTGAAGCTCTGGAGATCAAAGCTCTCAAGCTCTGAAGAATTGTTGAAACCCAAGAACTACAATTTTGATAACAAGCTGCAAAGTCATCGAGATAAATGAACATCAAGAAAAAGTTGAAAAGCTCTTGAGATAAACCATGTTTAAGAATAAGTAGCAAAGCTCTCAAGACCAAGTCAACGTAATTGAAAACATGTTGCAAAGCCCTCAAGACAAGAGAAAGCATCAAAAGACTATTTACTTAAGATTGTACTCACTATATTATACTTAAATTAATACAAATTCAAAGTTTATTTTAATAAATTAAATTTCTCCGAAAATTCCTTTCAACAAATATAATGACTCATATTTTTCATTTTGGTCATTCTAACAATAAAATAGAAATATACATTATGTATAAATAGTTTAGAAACAATGACTTGCTTATAAATAGTTTATATATATAGGCTATGTATAAGAGTGAGTGAGTATACACCTTTCAGATATTGTTTTTTTTTTTCTTTTACATGTTATTTATGTTAAGAATTTTATGTTGGAAAAATCGATAGATGGGTTACTCCACTCTTATCTAACTCGTTTTAAGATGTATCCTTATGTTATCTAATATGGTATTAGAGCCATAAAACTCAAATGGGTATACTTGGCAACTAAGTTGTTTATAACATTTTAAACTTTTACGTTTCAAAAATGATTCTAAATTTTCAAACTAGTTAAATTGACCAAAGGAAAAAAAAAAGTTATTAAATTAAATTAGGGCTTTCTATCCATATAGCCTAAATAAATATACCTAGTTATATAATTACAGCCTAAGGGTCTATTTGGAATGATTTAGAAAAAAAAGTTTTTTTAAAAATTCATTTTTATTTAAAAAGTTCGCAAGCAAGGGGAAGGGGCCGCGGGAGGTTGGTCGGTGGCGGTCATCTGAGATAGCGACGAGAGTTGGCCGACAAACTTCCTAGATACAATTAGGAAAAAAAAAAGTAACCCATGGATTTGAATTTAAACTCACGTGAAAACGTGTAAGCTTTCTAGATCCTTGTCCCAAACAAGGGTTGGTTTAAGATGTTTAACCCAAATCACAACCCTTAAAATAAATACCCACCTAAATTTTAGAGCAATTGTTTAATTAATTTAGAGAAGATAATTGGTTTGGGAAAGATTGGATCGGAGAGTGGGTGGGTCAAAATAGTTGGTATCCTCCACCTGAAGGTTTGTGGAGACTTAATGCCTACACCTTGTATGAACTTTAGGAAAGAAGAGAGATAGGTTGAGTGGTTTGTGACTGACTCCCATTTGTGGCAGCAACAGATCAAAGTAGCCCATTAGAGATCTCCAAGGAAATGTCATTCTTGTTGGCATTAGATCTTGAATCACTACCCTCAATCAAGAGTTTCGCCATTAAACACTGAATTTCCTTTTTGTATCTCCTTCTTCCTTATTATTTATGGAGGAAGATGGATTGTTTTGGATATGCATATTTGCAATTCTAGCAATACTTCCTTAAATTTGTAAATATGGTAAAAAGGATAATAAAATAAACATGATTTCAAATTTTTTCTAATGTTACACTGTTTCGATATACTTTTTTATTTGATATATCAGTCGACTTATGTACTATGATTTTAATTGTGTCATAGTAAAAGTTGTTTTCGTTTTTTTTTTTTCTTTTTTCATTTTGATATAAAGTTATTTTCAATTGATTAGTTTGATTTTCAATTGCATTGATTACTGTGTGAACTAATATAACAAATATAAAGTATATCAATTAATTTGATTTTTTTCAAAATTTTGATACGATTCAAGTGGCATGCAAGTTATATTTAATTTGGTATGTCAATTATAGAATGTATATGCTAATATTTCGTATATGAGTAAATTGATATACCAAATTTTAAGAGAAAGAAAAGTAAATCAATTGTTGATATATTAATTTATATATTTTTAATTTTTTGTTTTTATATCTTTTCCAAAAATATTAATTGAAACCGACATTATATTGATATTTTTATAAAAAATTTTATAAAATTAAGATTTCAATATTTTCGTTAACATCGACATTTTATACCTTAAATATATGTAATTAGAAAATTATCTTTATGAAAAAAATTGTTTTTATTAAAAAAAAAAAAAAAAAAAAAAAAAAAAAAAAAAAAAAAGAAAAAAAAGGAAAAAAGGAATATCTTAGTGGAAGATTGCATGGGCCCATGAAATATTGATATTCATTTTCATTAATAAAGATACACAAAAAGAAAGCCAACTACCCCAAGAATAATTTTCTTGTGCTTTCTTCTTTTGTATACATATACATAAGTTTCAACTATTTACCAACATGCTCTTATAATTGAATATATTAGACAATATTCTTTCATCCTCTACTTCTTTTTTTTTTTTTTTTTTTTTTTTTTTTTTTTTTTTTT
>QLSR01000313.1:47677-74962 GCA_031780015.1 Citrullus colocynthis
TTCCAAAAATATTAATTGAAACCGACATTATATTGATATTTTTATAAAAAATTTTATAAAATTAAGATTTCAATATTTTCGTTAACATCGACATTTTATACCTTAAATATATGTAATTAGAAAATTATCTTTATGAAAAAAATTGTTTTTATTAAAAAAAAAAAAAAAAAGGGAAAATTATTACATAACGGTAAATACGAGAAGTATCAATAATAACAAGAATAGTGTTTGTATGAGGACAAAATAAAATAATGGTCACACTAATAGCAATCACCTGTGATGGTCCCATCAGTCCACACAAATTAAAACACTCAAATCGCCACTGCCATCCTCCATTTCCTCCGCCGCCGCCGCGACACGTGACCATCTCTTTCTCTTCCTCTGAAATTCACACTTTAAATATCTGCCATGAATTCTCCACCTGAAACTCAAACCCGCCATTATCTTTCTCTCTTCATTTCCAATGCCTTCCCTTCTCTTTCTCTTCTTCCTCCCTCTACATTTCTCTTACGCCGCCCACCAAACTCTCCGCCCTGAGATCGCTGCCGCCTGCACAGCCACTCGCTTCCCGGACCAATGCGCATCCTCCATCTCCCAATCCAACCGTCTTCCCCAGAATCCCACGCCGCTGCAGATTATTCAGGCCGCCGTCTGGCTCTCCTCGGAGAATCTCAAAACTGCCAAATCCATGGTGAAGGCCATTCTCGATTCCTCCAAGGAGAGCCCCAACCGCAACCGCACCGCCGCGGCGCTGAGCTGCCTGGAGGCGCTGGGTTACTCCGAGTACCGAATTTCGCTTTCCAACGACGCCATTCCGCTCGGTCGGACTAAAGACGCGCGCGCGTGGCTAAGCGCGTCGCTCCTTTACCAGACTGGTTGCCGGTCCGGTCTCATGTACGTGAACGACACGCTCGAAGTGGATCAAACGATGTCGTTTCTTGACAATCTGACCGTACTGTCGAGCAACGCGCTGAGCATGGCGGTGGCGTACGATATTTTCGGGAATGAGACGGTGGTGTGGGGCCCACCGAGGACGGAGCGAGACGGGTTCTGGGAAGGGAGTAGTGGGACGGCGGTGGGGACGGGTATGAGGATTCCGGCAAAGACGGAGGCGAACGCGACGGTGTGTAAAGAAGGGAGTGAGGGATGTTACACGACGGTGCAGGCGGCGGTGGAGGCGGCGCCGGGAAACTCGGCGGTGAGATTTGTGATACACATAAAGGAAGGGGTTTACGAGGAGAGTGTGAGAGTGGGATTGAAGAAGAAGAATTTGGTGTTTTTGGGAGATGGGATGGGCAAAACGGTCATTACGGGCTCTTTGAATGTGGGCCAGCCTGGGATCTCAACCTACAATTCGGCTACTGTCGGTGAGTCACTTAAAACTGAATTATTTTTTAGTTTTTTATTTTTTTTGGGTTATTATGATCATACCTTTTTTCTTTTTCCTTTTTTTTTTTTTTTTTTTTTTTCCTTATGATCAAACCTTTTAATCAATATAAAGTTGGCGGGAGTGTAATATAAGCGTGTCGTGTCGGTTTAGATTATTGTTATTATAGTCGGGAAATTGTAACATATTTGAGCTATGTTGTTAGCAAAATTATAATAACGAAAGCTATCGGGATTTTTTATTTTACAAAAATATGTTAGGAGAAAGGAATAAATGAATGAGACCAATTAGAAATTCATTTATAAACAATATATGGATTACCTTAACTTTTGAATTAAATGAACTATAATTAAATTAGTTTTTAATTAAAAAATCTTTATCATAATTATTTTCAGTTTATTAATTGAAAGTTAAAAGGTTAAGAATCAAAATGAACAAAAGTAGAATAGAGAAACGAAATTTATAAGAAAATTATTATAAATAGAAAAATTAATTAAATTATTATAAATATAGAAAAATCGCGATAGACTGCTAATAAATAGTGAAATTTTTCTATGTTTATAAATAATTTGACTCAAATTTTTATATTTGAAAACTGTCCATATATATATACACACACAGAGAGACGAAAATTTAACATGCTAAAGTCTGGGGAATAATTTTCACAAATTTGGAAGTATATGAATGAAATTATTACTAACTAAAAAGGTTAAAGACTAAGTCGTTAATTCAGCAAAATTTAGAGATCATATTAAAAGTGTTTGTAAATCTAAAATAGAAATTGTTTTAAAATGGAATGAAATGAAGATAATAGAATACAAAATACCTTTTATTTTGGGTCTAGTTTCTATTTGGTCTATAGATTTTATAATGTTATAGACTTCTTTTAAGTTTTGGTTAGGTTTCAATTTAGTCCTTAAGTTAAAAGACATTACAATTTTACATTTGAGATGTGAGTTTTCTTTCGATATCGTCCTTAAGTTTTAAGATTTTACACTTTAAATCTCAAGTTTTCATCAAATACTCATGAAGTAAAATTTTAAATTTAATTTTAATAGTGATGAAAATATTAAAATTTAATTATTATAATTATTTAAAATTATTTAACATACATTAAGACTAAAGATGAAAATGAGTTTTTAGTAAAAATTCGAAGTTATACCATAAGTGTTTTAAACCTATTGACCAAATTGAACCAAACCTCAAATTTCAAAGGTAAAATTATAATGTGTTGTAACTTAAGGGACTAAATTGAAACTAAACTTAAAAACTGAGGATTAAATGTATAACATTTTAAAACTTTTCTAACTTGACGATTAATTTTTGTGACCAATATCGAGAAACTTTTTTTTACTGATTTCTCTTATTTCAGTTGAGTTTTGATGACTTGCTTTAGCGTTGTAAGGAGTTATACATTATAACTACATTGAATCAAAAGTTTAAAAACTTTATTCGATCTTTTGAGGAACTAAATTAAAATTAAACCCAAAATCAAATGAAAAAAGATGAAGAAATGTCAAAAATATATATGAATGGAACCGTATAAAACAATATTTTGATGGCCATAATTGATAGGAAATTGCAGGAGTTCTTGGGGATGGATTCATGGCGAGTGGACTCACCATTCAAAACACAGCAGGCCCTGATGCCCACCAAGCTGTGGCCTTTAGATCAGACAGTGATCTCTCAATCATACATAATTGTGAGTTTATAGGCAATCAAGACACTCTCTACGCCCATTCCCTCCGCCAATTCTACAACTCCTGTCGAATCCTAGGCAATGTTGACTTCATCTTTGGCAACTCAGCCTCCATCTTCCTAAACTGTCATATCTTAGTCCGTCCTCGCCAGCTCAACCCTCCACTCGGAGACAACAACCCCATAACTGCTCATGGGAGGACCGACCCTGCGCAATCGACTGGGTTCGTGTTCCAAAACTGCCTCGTCAACGGCACTGAGGAGTTCATGTCGTTGTACTATGCCAATCCTAAGGCGCATAGGACCTTCTTGGGGCGACCGTGGAAGGAGTATTCGAGGACGGTTTTTATACATTGTGATCTTGAAGCTCTTGTTTCGTCGTCTGGGTGGATGCCATGGAGTGGGGATTTTGGTTTAAAGACATTATATTATGGGGAGTTTGAGAATTTTGGAATTGGATCGAATTCCTCGGAACGAGTTCGATGGAGTAACCAGATCCCTGCTGAGTATGTTTTTAGTTACTCTGTTCAGAATTTCATCCAAGGAAATGAATGGATTCCTTCATCTTAGTAGAAAAAACTAGGGATTAACATTTCATTTTGTTATTATACTTGTGATGAACTAAATTTCATTCGATATATGTATTTGTTCAAGAGATTACGTAAAGAAATTCTACGTACTATGTGAAACTATTATAATCCCGATGAATTCTCTTCCAATTTTTATAACAAAAAACACTCCCTCCAAGTTTTATACTACACTCACACAACTAGAGGTAGCGGAGAATCATGGTGGGGATGGAGAGAAATTTCTCAGGGTTCCCTCTCTAATTTTTTATGTAATCAAAGATTTCGACTCCGTTCAGGATAGGCTCTCCCATGGTCTAATTTTGCAAATTAAATAGACATCTCTCCCATCATGAAGAACAAATTTATTGTTATTATAGTTTAAGTTAAATTGTTGTTTCAATGTTTGTAATCTGCAAAGTGTGGTCAAGAAGTAGGAGAGGATTTGTTGAGGTTGAGGTTTGCAGTTGTCTTAGGCATCATTTGGTCCCATTTTTTTGGACATAAATTGTTTCGTCGATTGCCACTTGGTATGTTATATGCGTGACAACAAATTGAAATTATTAAAGTAAATATTATTTAAATCTCACTTTAGTTGAAAACCTCAAATTTTATTTTAAGTTTTGAACCCTTAATTTTAAGACATCCCTTATACTTTGTTTTAGAACAGTAAAAACTAAAAACAACCATTCTTTTTTCATTATCACTATTTTCTATTCAATTGCTTATGAAATGACAGCATAACTTCACATATTTGTATTAATAATGGTGTCATACATATTGAAGTGATATAGGTTGAATAAAGTGCTTTTTACTTGAGACCGAACTTATGGTAGATTAATGTTTAGCCTAAAATCACAATCATAGAGAGAAATAAATAAAGGATTAGGAAAAGGCTATCGTTGAAATTTGTCCCTATCGATAGAATTCACCAACAAATATTCATCGATTCACACCTTGGATTGAAAATTGGCTTCCAACAACCTTTCCCATTCTTTGAACCCTTAATTTTTAGCTAACCTCCTAAAATTTCAGAAGAAGTCTAAAATTCGATGTCCTAATCATTAGCCACATGCTTGAATTTAAAGAAAATTTCGTGTCAGTATTGAGCTTAACACCCACAGGCTACAACATTGAGTAACGCTGGTTTGATGGAAAATCAAATTCGTAGCATTGTGACACTACTCTGAACATAGCTCTCAAGTTTATAGCGTCTTCAAGCGTCACGGGAAGCATCGTAACGTTCCTCCTTTAGGGATTTTGGTCCTTTTTTCTCTCTCTCTCTTATTTGTAGAAATAGCCCCAAATACTTTTAATAGACATAAATAGGCTCCATTTAACTCCGTTTCTCCTTCTTGCCCAATTCTTGAAAATTATTAAGAAAGGACTTCAAGTGTTTTTCAATGGTCTGACTAAAACAATTTTATAAGTTTATGAGCCAAAATGTTTTTTTTTCAACATTACAATTGTTTTTTTTTTTATTTTATTTAAAAAACTAGAATAAGATAGTTATCTATCACCTATAACTTTTACAATATATGAAATTGGGATCGAAACTCTAATTTTGAGAAACAAGCATGATACTAATTAAACTAGAATCATAACTTAGTAAAAAAAAAAAGAAAACAACTTAAAATTCATACCTGCAATAAACAAAATATAGTTTCTAAAAAAGTAACGGTACAGCAAATGAAAATTTAAATGATCCACAATTTAAAGGTTTGAGGTAAACATTGATATTCTTCGGGAAAAAAACCATAATCTTTCCTTATAAAGTACATACATTTAAATTGTAAATAGAATTTTTGTCTTAATCAGAAGGTTTTGATATCTAAAAATGGTTTAGTAAGTCCTTAAATCTTCACTTAAAAAAAAAAAACTTATGCTGGTTTTTTTTTTTTTTTTTTTTTTTGGGGGGGGGGGGGGGGGGGAAGGACTCTAACGTTGTTTTTTCACTAAAATTTTATTAATTTCATCATATAAAAGTTTAGTTGAATATTAAAATTACAACAATTTTTGAAGTTAGAAGTTAAGATGAAGACATTTATCTAAATTGATGGTTAAGATCAAAATTACTAGTTTAGGATAGAAAGAGATTTTCTTTTTCCAAAATTTAAAAAAAAAAATGAAAGTTAATTAATTTATTTGCCAAATATATATTAATAACACAAATTGGAAAGTTATAAAAGTTGAACCAAATATAATTCAAATTAAAGAAAAAAAATGAAAATAGAAAGTCCCAACGCAAGAGAGAGTCCTTTTCGTTATTCTCTTTATGATATTGCAAGAAGGAAAACGAAAAAACGCACAGAAAATTCCAATTCCTCCGCCGTAGACTGCAGCGGTGACCACTTTAACCGCCTCCACAACCACCCGTGACTTTTGTTTTCGTCTCCCCGTGATTCCATTTCTCCATTTTTGGCCATTATCAGAACCACCATTAATCTCTCTCTCTCTCCACATTCTCCATTATAAATAATTCCGTTTCCATTTCCCACAATGCTCCCCAGAAAACCCCCATTCCCTTTCCCCATTTCCAAATCCACTCTCCTTTTCCTCTCCATGGCTTCCCTCTCCTTCCTCTCTTTCCTCTCCCTCTTCTTCTTCTTCCTCTCTCTCTCCTCCTCCTCCTCCTCCGCCGCTCGCCATCGCCACCACCACCTCCCAACCCATTTCACCAACCCCCCTTCCACCGACGACGTCATCCTTCACGCCTGCAAGGCCACCCGTTTTCCCGATCAATGCGGATCTTCCCTCTCTCACTCCTCCTCTCTCCCTCCCAATCCTACCCCTCTCCAGATCCTCCAATCCGCCGTCGCCCTCTCATCCGACGGTTTGGCCACTGCTCAATCCATGGTTAACCAGATTCTCGATTCCTCCGCCAAGAATGTCAATCGGACCACCGCTGCCAACAACTGCCTTGAGGTACTGCGGAATTCCGATTACCGTATTTCTCTCACCAACGACGCTCTCCGCCGTGGTCGGACCAAGGACGCCCGCGCCTGGCTGAGTGCGTCCCTACTTTACCATTACGATTGCTGGTCTGCGCTCAAGTACGCTAACGACACTCAATTGGTTGACAAAACCATGGCGTTTCTCGATTCTCTAATTGGTCTCTCCAGCAACGCGCTGAGTATGTTGGTGGCTTACGACATTTCCGGCAACGATACGGCGGCGTGGAAGCCGCCGAGGACGGAGCGGGATGGGTTTTGGGAAGGCGGTGGTGGCGGATCTGGGTTGGGGTTTAGCGGTGGGTTTCCGTCGAAGGTGGCGGCTGATGCGACGGTGTGCAAGGATGGCGCTGGGGGATGTTATAAAACTGTTCAGGAAGCTGTTAACGCGGCGCCGGAGAATGCGGCGGCGCGTAGGTTTGTGATTCATATTAAGGAAGGTGTTTATGAGGAAATCGTGAGGGTTCCGCTAGAGAAGAAGAATGTGGTGTTTTTAGGAGATGGGATGGGCAAAACGGTCATTACGGGCTCACTTAATGTGGCCCAGCCTGGGATTTCCACTTACAACACCGCCACCGTTGGTGAGTTTTTTATTTTTTATTTTTTATTTTTTAATAATAACAATTTATTTTTGAAATTTAAGTTTTCAATTTTTTTTAATTTATAATTTTGTGTCAAAATTTTATGTTTAGTATAATTTAAATTTTAGAGATAATTTCTTTTAGAAGTTCAAGGATCAAATTACTCTCACACCAATAAATACAAATTTAAAATTTAGACTAAATTGATAATTTAACGGATCAAATCTTAGCTTACATGTGGTTTCATGTTTGATTAGGAACTTGATGAGTGCAAATTTGTTTGTTTTTTTAATTTACTTTATCAAATACGCCATAAATTATTGCATTTATGTATTCTTTTCCATTTCGAGTTTTGGCTATGGGGGGATCATGCTTTTGATTACACTCATTTTAACGATTAAGTTATGTTTAGTGGTCAAATCACCACAGGGGTGGGTGGCCTATAGCTAATCAGAGCCCGTTGGAATTGATTAACTTACCGTCATCAACTACTTAAGATTTAATATCTTACAGATTTACATACACTTGTGGGTGTCTGAAAATGTTATTGTTACTCTCGAATAAGGCTTCTATTCTTAAGATTCTTATTGTTAAAACTAAGTAGTTAAAATTGGTTTATATATTGATAATCTGAATTCTTTATGGTTGTGTATTGATCAAAAGAAGTATGGATGACCCGAATTCTTTCTATTCGATGTGATCGAAGTGGTATATGGTTGGATAACTAAAGATTGAAAAATGTTGGGAATTCATTATAAAGTTGATGTTGTTATGTGCAGGAGTACTTGGTGATGGATTCATGGCTAGTGGTCTCACCATTCAAAACACAGCAGGGCCAGATGCTCATCAAGCTGTGGCTTTTAGATCAGATAGTGATCTCTCAGTCATTCAAGATTGTGAGTTTCTAGGCAATCAAGACACTCTCTATGCTCACTCTCTTCGCCAATTCTACAAATCTTGTAAGATTCAAGGCAATGTAGATTTCATCTTTGGAAACTCAGCTTCCATCTTCCAAGACTGCGAGATCCTAGTTCGCCCCAGACAGCTCAAGCCTGAGAAAGGTGAAAACAACGCCATCACTGCTCAGGGCAGGACCGACCCTGCTCAAGCGACAGGTTTCGTATTCCAAAACTGCCTCATAAATGGCACTCAGGAGTACATGTCATTGTACTACAGCAAGCCTAAAGTGCATAAAAACTACTTGGGAAGACCGTGGAAGGAGTACTCGAGGACAGTTTTTATACATTGTACTCTCGAGGCTCTTGTCACGGCTGCGGGGTGGATGCCATGGAGTGGGGATTTTGCATTGAAGACTCTTTTCTATGGAGAGTTTGAGAATTCGGGAGCAGGGTCGAAGACATCGGAGAGAGTCGGGTGGAGTAGTCAGATTCCAGCACAACATGTTTTTAGTTACTCTGTTCAAAATTTCATTCAGGGAGATGAATGGATTCCTTCATCTCAGTCATCTAATGAACCAGAAATGTTGAACAAGAAAAGTAAAGATGTGAAATTAGATTAGATTTTCAAATCCCTTTGTAATTACAAACTTCTCTATGGAACTACAAATTATTAGTCTACACAAAACTACCAAACAATCCACCACCCATCTCTTTCTCATTTTCAAATTTGGATATATATGTGTGTATATATATTTCTTACATGATGGTTGTTGATTGAAATATGCATCAGCTTTATTAGGTCAATGTATAGTTGAAAAGGAGTGGATTAGTTTTATTGGGTCAGTTTTTAGTTGATGTGTTTGAATTTATATGAAGTGGAGGGTCCAAAATGGTACACAATTGTCAATGTCTTTAGGTTTTTTGAACTCTGCATTCTAGTTTTTTGGGTAACAGATTCAATGGGTTGCTAAAATATTGGTAAAATGTTTACTATTGAGAGAGTGCTTCACTCCACTCAGGTTGTTTTTACTTTTATTATTTTTTAATTGTTAGATTATAGTATCCCAATTCCAAATCTATATTTAGTATTATAATTTTATGAAACTCACTTTTTTTTTTTAGTTTTTACACTACATACTATTTTTTTTTCCAATGTTATATAAGATACCCTTCACCCCCTTATCTTTTATTTAAAAAATACTCCTAATTTTTTTAAAAGTTACAATATTATCTTTGACTTCACGCATAACCTTTTATAGACTTTTCGATAATATACTTTTATAGTATAAATATTTTAAAATTGGTTGAAGTACCATTTTGATTCCTATATTTTAAAGTTCGTTCAATTTTTGTTCATATACTTTCAATTATCTAATTTTAGTTCCTATATTTTCAATAAATCTTAAATTTAGCTTCCCATTGTTGATTTTATTTTAAAGAAATTGTTATCTATAGCAATTTGAATATAAATTTTGAAAACATATATACATATTTTGTTTTCTTGAATCAAAATTATTATTATTATTATTTAATCAATTTTGGTTCAAATTAACTTTGAAGGACTAAAATTGGACAATTGAAAATATATTAACTAAAATTGAACAAATTTTCAAGTATGGGAACCAAAATGGTATTTTAACATTTAAAAATTCAAATGAAAATTGGGAAAGAAACCGTGATGTGATGATCGCCTTAGAACGATGTGGTGATCCAAAATTTCATTCCAAGTCACTATAATACCATTCCAAGTCTCAATTTCTATCCGAAATTCTATAGGATTTCTATTCCCACAGTAGTTTTGGAATGTTTATAAAAGGTCTATTATAACATTAAAATAACATATATTTTTTAAAGCAAAAAATTCAGAGTATTTTTTTTTAAAAAAATTTATTATAATTTAACCTAACTTTTATAAATCATAAAGGCAAAATGTACCATATGATTCTTTAACCGCGTGGTTATTTCTCAAACTGGCCTTAATCTTTTAAAATACTAAAATTTATCCTGAAATGTATAAAAATTATCAATGAAAGTAATTAGGTTAAAAAAATTATGTTAAATTTTGTCAACTAAATTATTGTTTTGTTAACATATTTCGATTGGTAAACATGCTAATATTAAGAAACAATCATTTTTAATAGAGATATTGACTTTTGCTAATGATTTAGGTTGGCTTTCATGTGTCAAGTCTGCCTAATTTATGTATCTAAACACCATAAGAATATAAGAATTTAATGATATGACAATTTTATATTAACCCAATTTATCATATTTTTATAAGATTTAATTGAGAATTTTTAATACACTAAACGAAGTCAAAGCAATTTTTAGAAGATTAAGAAGCAAATTTCTTTATATATTTAGCCCATTGTAGATCCATAAATCAAATACATACTATTGATTTATATACAACTTCACTAATCTTCAAATAATTTGTTAAGAACATAACATATATTTTAAACAAATCCCAACTTTTAGCATGCACACACAACAATTTTATATATTCATGATGGTTATCAAAATGAGAGAAATTTAAAAAAAAAGAAACAAAAAAAAAAAAACATTGCTTGAGAATGGGGAGTGGGGGAAAAGAGATAATAATGTGTAGACCCATTAGACAAAGCACTACCAAAAGGAAAATGACACTAACAAACAAATGCTCCTCACCACATGAAGTGCTCAACCAATTGTGTTTTGATGCCTTGTAGTTGTTATTGCCCATCCTCCTATAATGCATCTTTTAATCATGGTTTTATTTCACACCCTTGCCAACAAACATGGTATATTCAATAGTACACATGAAGTAAAGGTTAAATGTACCTCTTACGAAACATTTGGAGGTTAAATGTACCTCTTACGAGACATTTGGAGTGTTGAATTAAGTTATTGAGTCTGAAACAATTTAATTATGGAGTTAAATAATCTGTGTATAGTGGTGCTGACAATATGTTTGAAATTGATTATAAAATGATTAAAATTACTTTTATCAATTTTAAAATTACTATTAAACATGTTTTTAATGATTGGCACCAATCTTGATGAAAAGTATAGTGCATTTAAAAGTGTAAAAATAAATATTAAATTAATTTCAATTCATCAAAGTTGTGTTTCAAAATAATTTTGAACACAATAAAAGTGACTTTAACAAATTTTAAAGTCACCTCCAAACGTTATCTTAAATATCTGGATATAGCAAGTTATCAAAATTTCAATAATAACACATTTGATTTTGAATTTTCCTATGCTATTTGTTGAACCTTTTGATTTTCAATTTCATTCAAATTTGATCTAAGATTGAATATGTATGTAACAATTTTTTTTTTTTTTTTTTAAAGATGAGATCAACACTCTAAATAACTTGAACTTAGAACTTTATATTTTCTTAAATGTTTGACATAAAGTATGAAATATGTCCAAATTTAATTCAGGTAAATGTTAGATTCTACCCATATTTTGGTTTGATTTAAAATAAAATGCTAAAATAGAGACTTTGGGGGATTTGGTTTTGGATAAAAAATTGATTATGCCTCCACTCAATTTCGATTCAAATTGAATCAACTTTGAAATTTATCTTATTCAAATTTGATCCATTTATAGATGACTCAAAATTTCAACAAAAATAAACACCATTAAAATTGGTAAGGTGAAATTATTTAAACACATCTTGTGAAGCATATGAGCCGAATAGTTAATTGGTTATTTCTAGGGATAACAAACTTAATTAACCAACTCAAGTTGGTGGGCGAGACGGTTGGAAATTTATACTAGATATAAATATAAGTGTGGAATAAACAATTTATATCTAAACTATCACCTAATAATCATAAAATAACAAATAATAAAGTGAAAAATAAAAAAGAACGACACCAAAAAAAAATATCCTAAGGTCACATGGGCCTAAGCCCAATAGCCTTGAAGAGATTGAAAGCTTTGGTTGCATTCAAACTAAATAACTACTATGCTAAAATGCTCAAATAAAATATATAATTAAACATCTCTCTTTTTCTCTCTTTCATCCCATTGTTTTTGGGCCAATTGTTTTAATGAGCAGCCACTAGTTTTAGTTTTAGTATTAGCCTCCTCAAATTATTCTCTTTCATCTATTCTCTCTTACTTGGCCCCACTTCACTGTTGATATCAATCACATCATTTCAATACTAATTAAATTAATTGTATAGTAAAATTCCTAAATAAATTACAAACATATCAAAATTTATCAGCAAAAAGACTCCTATTCTATCAACGTCTATCACAAATAGATCTAGAGAGTTGAATCTAAACTTTGCTATATCTATTAATACTTTAGACAACATTGATGTATTTGCAACTACTCTAAACTTTTGGATTTGTCACTATATAATAAAATATCGATACAAGATAACGATCCTTTGTGAGATCAACTGGAGCATTATTTTAGTTTTTAAAGATTAAAGTAAATTATTGATGTCAATTTGAGCGTATAACTTGACAAGACACCAATTATTTCTATCTTAAAAATCGAAGTTGTATAAATGGTTGCTTGCATAATTTGATTGAGTTAGATACCAAATACAACAAAGGAAAGGGTATAATTTGATCTTTTCATGATCAATTAAGTCTTTCTTCCCACTCATATTTCTATTTTCATTATGATTGGGTCATTTTACTTTTAGGAGGAACACACCATGAAGGAAAACTAAACCAAATCAGTTCACCTACCAATACCATTATTTTCTTTTTCTCCAGAGAATACACCAATTATGTTGATCAATTTTAGATTTGATTTTTTTTTCTCTCAACATGTTCAATGAAACTGGATTAGCATCTATTTTGAAAAAATAAATAAAGGATGGCATCAATTTACACTATAATATATATAAATTGAAAACCTTCATTGAAATAATTTGTAAAGCTTACCAAAGTTATTCAATAATTAATTTGTATATTTTACTTAAATTTGAATTTGTAAAAAAAAAATTATTATTGAAATTAGTGAGTACTTTAGAGAGATTTTAACATTATTTTTTTTTCTATAAAATTATAAGTAGGTGAATAAACAAAATTTGAATAGATGATTGAAATTTCTAACATCTAAGTGTAAGATCTACTTTGATAAAATAAAAATTAAAAGGTGAAAATTAGTACACATAGAAATTAAAAAAGAAAAAAAAAAAAAGAGTATTTTTTCCCTACTAAAAACTAAGAAAAACAGGCCTTAACTTAATGTTCAGAAAATATATGGCTGATTTTGGATTGTCTTTCCCTTTATGTTATCCGAAGAATTAATAGTGAATTATATGATTTTTACACATTGAAAAATATTCGCTTTATTATCAGAAAAATAATTTGTTTGGTAATATTTTGGCGTGACTTCCCCCCAAAAAAATAATAAGCTAAATTTTTTTTTGTAAGCATTAGTTGTCCCCAAAATGAAATCCATAAGGGATTAAAGGACCTACTTTCAAAAACAATTTACCAAACCAATTTACGATAAGAACAAATTTAATTTGTTGTCCTTTTAAGTTTTCTATTTATCTTTTAATTTTTAGGGCTTTAGTGTAAGTGACTTATAAATGAATATTCAACTACTCCAAGGATGCATTAATAATGTTTTTTTTTTTTGGGGGGGTGAAATTTGAGTATGAAGACTTTGAAAGGATTATAATGAAAGAAACATTATTTACTTGAAACAATTTCAACATTATTAATAATTTCAATCATACTTTTAGAATAAGGGAATATCATTATCTAAATAAAATTTATCCACTATCACCACTTTATAAGGTACATCGTACATTATAATAATAATAATAATAATAATAATAATAATAATAATAATAATAAGTAAAGAACAAATGACATGATAATCTTAGTCTTACCTTTATAAAATAATTTGGAAATTTATTTCACATAGTCTTTTCTAATTGAATTGAAATTGTAATTATCATTTTTCCAAAGTTAAATAAAAACTAAACTAACGATAAAGACTAATTTAAAATTGACTTTAAGTAAAAAACTAATTTTAGACAATTAAAATTACAAAAAGAAATGAAGCCAAAGTAAAAATGGAGAAAAGTGAGCTAATTTTATCTTTTATGTTCTTAATTAGCTTAATTTTTAATAGTGTATTTTTAATTTGACTAAAAATTAATTTTGGTAAGTAAAGTAAAAGTTTAACAATAAAAGCATAGGTGGAAGTAGTTTTAATTTTCAATGTACTTATTTTTCTCCCATTATTAAAAGGTCAAAAATGAGAATCTAATACTTCTTAAATATATATATATATATATATATAATACAATTAATTTATAGATATATTATGGAAGTAAATAATTTAAATATAATATTAAAATAGATAAAGACACATGATACAATTACAGTAGAATCATTTTCAACCTTAGAAAAAGATACACATGCTGAGTCATACATGTATAGATATATATCTTGTGTTTTTCATTCCTAGCCAATTTGCAATTCCAACCAAACCCCAACTTTTCTTTAAATTAGGTTTTGTCAAAATAATAATAATAATAATAAAATCATTCTAAATTATTTGGTGGGTCCTATACTTTCAACCCTTTTAAATTTAGTCATTCTAATTAAGAAAAGACACTATGACAGTCTATAAAATACATTTTTACAATTTTATAAAATAAATGCAAATAAAAACTAATTTTTTTTATATACATAATCCATTCTCAACTAATTGTAACAATTAATTATTATTTTCAAATTTATTTAAAATTTAGAGACTAAAGTTGAACATTTAAAAATACAAGAAAATTTAAAGAAAAATACAACTCAAATTACAGGGGCCAAAAACGATAGTTAAAATGATGAAAACGAGCATAAAAAACTGGCAACCATACAAAATTAATTAAAGGAACCAAAAGGCTTAAACGAGATCAAGAACTCTTAATCGTAGCCTCCTCCACAAAGCTCCAAAATCTAGACATAATGAAAGCCTCCTCTAATTATGAAAAATTTACTAATGACATAGTAATCCCATTAGTCAATGTAATGTTTTTACGATAGTGTTATGTTTTATCATTTCGCTAGGTTTGAATTGATACATTTAGCAATCAAATCAAATGAATAAAATTAAACAAGAATATAATAGATTTAGCATTCAAAAACAGTGACTACATAAGAAGAAGAAAAGAAAGAATATTTTTAATCTCCTTTCATCAACTTTTCTATATCATTCATATTATTAATAGCATATCTTACAAAAGGATTGAAACAAACAAATCATGATCTACTGTATTGCCTTGGATCAAAATTTATGGGGAATGAGAAAAAAGAGAGAGATAAATCAGCAGCAATTGATACTCATGTTAGAAAATTGAGTGGATAAGGCAGAAGCACCACTCCAAACCCTCCTTGAAGTTTGCTTCACCATGGGAGGCTTCCAATACTTATTATTTAAATTATTGTCTTTAATTATTCCATTATAATTATTTTCTCTAATATTATGATTATTAGATATAGAGTGAAGCCATTTGCAATGCATGTAAGTGGAAGTTCTCCAAGGAGGTATGTGGAGCCCACTTTCCTTAAGGGACTGTTTGGCTGCTGAGCATAAAATTGAGATTATTTTCTTAACTTTCTCTTCACTTCCTACAAACACTGATGGAAGTGCTTCTATGAGCTGCTTGTAGCTTTCTGTTGCTCTTGCTACTTCAAATTGAGCTTTGAACTCTATGTCTATTATCAGCCTCTCAACATTCCCATACTCATCCTTCACTTTCATCTCTATGTACTCATAGTCCCCTAATCAATTCAAATCCCCAAAACAAATTAAAAAATATATATAATAATAATAATAATAATAATAAAATATTACTCTTAATAAATTTTAAATTTAATTTATCAAAAAGTTAATCTTTATCGAAATTAATTAAATAATAATAATAATAATAATTTTTATGATTATAGGTGGATATGTTTCCAATATTTATTTTTAATGAAAATTCACAATAAACTATCTAAAATCAAACATTCGAAAATACATAAACTACCATTAGAAAAATTCTAAACAATATAGTAGCTAATATGTTATTTTGACTTGAAAAAGTTATTTTAGTAAAATTAAATAAGATATTAATATCATGAAAAAACTTGAGTGCTATACACATCTATTGTGCAATTTTTACTATGTCCGACTAAAATTTGTCGGATGACAAAAAAGGTTAAAAAGTTATTTTTATTGTGCATAAAGAAAAAAAACAAAGACTCAAAACTAAAATATTTATAAATAAAAAAAATGTCTTTTAATATTAATTATAAATATTTTTATCGTTTAAAAAAAAATTTCAAAAAACAATGATATGCTGTTTATATAATTGAGGAAAAGATTCAGAAGCGTTGTTAAGGTGAGAGAGAGAATGATAATCTCACCTGCTGGGCAGCCCATGGAAGTGACCCAAGAGGTATGACAAAGATCAGAAGAATCATAGCCGTCCATCTTGAGCTTCATCACAAGCCATTTCTTGAGGCTGCTAGTCTTGGTTTTGGGAGCATGTCTTTTCCAGCTTCTCAAGTGCTTCATCACTGTGTCACCCACATCTCCTTCTGCTTTTATTCCACTCCCAAGAATCTCCTATACAACAAAACCAACATTAAAAATTAAAATATATATATATATATATATTTGAACATAAATAAAGGAAATTATATTGTATACATATATACATACCTTTAAGCTGAAAAAATAATGGGATTTGGAATTGAGAGGAAGAGAATTAGAAGAATTAGCAAAAGTGGAAGAACTTGGTGTTTGATCTGCTGATTCAATAAAATCATCAACCATTTGAACTAATTTTTCCTCCTCCAAACTTCCCATTTTTCTTACTCTAAATTTCTCTCTCTAAGAGCTGCCAACAACTCAATTAGTAAGCTACAAATAATCTATAAGGAAAGAGTTTTTGGAGAGAGAAGAATGGTTTTTGGGTTATGGCGGTGGCTGTCCAAAATAGCTGGTCTAAATATATAGAGTTAAATTATAAATTCGATCAGTATAATAATAATAATAATAATAATAAAAATTACAATTCAATCCTAAAAAATTTATTAATTAAAATCTAATTTCTAAACGAAATTATAAGTATTTATAAAGTTTTATTATAGAGGTTAAATTCTAAATTTTGAAAATATTTTTAAATATAATAAGATGTATTATATATATATATATATATATAGATGAGGTCATGGACATGGAAAGATGAATGATGGAGGTTTTGGTAAAAGAGAAAAAGAAACAGAGAATATCCTTATCTTTTGTTTGATTACGAGACAGTGTTTGAAAATGACAAGGGGTGGGGTGTGTCAAAAGAAAAAAGAAGGAGACACCAACAAGCCATAAGGCTTTCATACAATGTGCCATCCACACCACCTTTAGATATATATATATATATATTATTTTGTTTTTGTCTTGTTTTCTGTTGGTTTTAGGTTTGTCATCAAAATCTTTCCTTGGCCCTCACAAGAGCTGCCTCCACTTACACAATTACATGATAAGGTTTGGACATTTATTTCTCTAATTATTATAGTTTCTTAAAATTACTAAAAAAATATTTGTTGTTTTGAATAGTTGGAGGTTTATTCTATCTTTAATTTATTTATTTGGGAAAAAAAGTCAGCTACAAGAATAGCTATACTTAAATAGTAGTATTTGATAAATGACTAAAACAATATGGTTTTGGAAAAATGGTTATACTTATATTTTAACAAATATAGAAAATAAAAATCTTAAACAAATAAAATTAATTGTGGAATAGAAACAAATAGAATGAAACTCCACTCTAAAGTTGTTGCTAAAATGTATCTATATACCTATGACATTAATTTTTGGGATCCAAACGCAGAGATGCGAAACCTAATAGATTCTTGACATAAAACGTAAAATTGTTGGGAACTATTAAAAATCAAAACATCTACATCAGATTTAAGTGTTGAATTGGGCTAACCGAACCCATTGGATCGGAATATGGGTTTGCCATGCCCCATTTGGTCATATGCTTTGCTCTCAGCATGTAGGATTGGGCCTTAACCCTTCCCTTTTCCAGGCCCATTTGGGTTCTAAAGTATTATGTTTTGGCTTTGGGTCTTATTCTTTTCTTGGTTTAATTGTTCTCTGGACTAAAAAATACAATTTAAATACAATTGGCTTGCTTTTTTCTTAGCTAAAAACTTTTGGTCCCCCATTTTGAATGAATGTTTCTTCAAACAATGGGAACTCCTTTGTTTTTTCTTTACTCAATTTTGAATGAATGTTTCTTCACACAAGTCACTTTTGTGAACTTTCTTCTAAACCCTCTTCAGTGATATAACTAGTCTCCTCCCAAAGACTAAATTCAAAACCAAATTATAGCGAGAGAAGTGATTTGTGTATCTAACAAATCATGTGGGCTTTCTCTATTTTTCTAATGTCGAATTCTCAACATGCCCCAAAAAGATGGTGTGAATGCTATTGTTTGAGCTATACAAGCTTTGCTACTACATTAGATCTCAAAATTAATTGACACTAAAAAGAGTAAAACGTATATCTTATACAGATTTCGAACAAGAACGAGATAAGTTTTTGAAAGTTAAAGATTTGCCAAACTTGAATTTTAGATTATTCCAACTTTGAAAATTCATTGTAGGATTTCACATCAGCAGGTAACTAAAAAGAGAAATAATGTTTAGAGAGTGCAAATATCTGCAATATCTGGCAGCAAGGCTCAATCTAATCTAAAATTTATCACTAGATTTTGATGCATCAAAGGGAGATTCACTTTTTATCACTATCCATCTATGATGGAATTCACTGACAGAGAGTAACTAATGAATGGTATTTTTTTTTTTTTTCCCTTTCTTTTCCCTTATTTTATTTCCAATGATTTTGACAGTTTATATTGGCTGTCCCTCAAATTTTAGACCAAAATACATGGCAGAATATTGCATTTCTAAGGAGTGACTTCTCCTTAAAAAATATATATATATATAAAAAAAGGTCTACTCTTAAATGGATAAAAGAAACTTAATGGAAGAAAAGTAGCAAGGGAATAATAGGTATAACTTTGCTTAAAAATTGAAAATACTTCATCTAAGAATTGTATTACAATACATATACCTAATAGATGAACTTCTAAAACCCCTGAGTTTTGCCCTAGCTACCTACCAAAACTCGGGAAAAATCTGCATTCCTACCCCCACCCTCCCTCCTGGCCGAGGAAATGCAATAGAAATTACTCCGATAGAATCAGCAAAAACTGTTGACTTTGCGACAAGATGCAGCAGAAAGAATGGAGAAAAAAATGTATGGGAAAAATCAAATCCCAAAACTGTTAGAAGTATCCTAAGAAATTCTCAAACGAAATGATGAGTAGGGTACTCATACTCATATCCATTGTAGTCATAATAAAGCCTCTCCCCTTTAGCAATATCCCGAATAGCAACCAAAATGACTCGACATTCACCGTTTACATTGTATCTCACACATTTACAGTTCTGTTTCTTCTTACCTTCTCTGCACAAAAATGAAGTGTTTTGAGCATCATGAATTTGATTCTCGCAAACATTAGAAAAAGTACAAAAGGGAAAAAAAGAAAAAAACTAAACATACGAGGAAAGTTCTAAGAAACTAAACATATGTGGCCTTGAGTTCATAGAAAAGGCTGATATGATTGAACGACTATATAAATATATAAAATGTGATAGACTTTGAAACATTAGTAAAGAATATGTAAATATGTAAAATATGTAATATGAGGTATATGTGCACTACTTGTATATGTAAATATGTAAAATGAAGTATATGCTTTGAGCATCATTAATTTGATTCTCACAAACATTAGATAAAGTAAAAGATGAAAAAAAAGAAACTAAACATACCATGAAAGTTCTAAGAAAATAGTTATAGATAACTGAGTAATCAATATGTGGCCTTGAGGTGCACTACTTGGATACGTGCATAAGTCAGTTTTTTTCTCCATAGAAAAGGCTGATAGGGTTGAACGACTATATAGATATGTAAGATGTGATAGACTTCACCAACTTACGGAGAATGGTTATTTATTCCATTAATAAATCGAGCAATGTTCCCACGTGTGTCAGGGCAGATGACAAGACTTCTAGATGGATCTTTTGCTGAAAGAAGGGTCATCATACTATCACAATCATCGTGTTCACGGTTCTTAAGATAATCCACGTCACCAGTATATTCAGCGATAAACGTCATATCCTTAATTTGATCATCGGCTTCAACCGTAAAACTACATCATAAATTGAGCATGAACCTACTCAATATAGAGGTTGGAAGCAAATGGCAATATGGTTGACAAGTTCAAGATAAAGTTACCCTTCACATGAATCAAAAACAACCAAAAGGGGAGGGCATTCGCCTCTTCTGCTCATGGCTCTGCAGAGTTCCAAGGTCTCAGTATCCTCTTTGGAAAGAACCTAAAATAGAAGGCAGGTATCATAATCCATGACCATTCCACTATTAAGAACAAAAAAGATTCCAACTAGAAAATGTTTCCAAATGGTTTCAAGTTTTTAAACCTGCATTCCACCATCTTCAAACTCTGACTGATTAGCAGACCTGGAAGCCATGCCTGGCACATAAGTCAAATCATCACTAAACTCCATTTGCAATGTTGTTAAAGCTGTAGCAAGTGAACCCATCTGTTTCAATCTGCGATCAGGATCTTCACTTGGAAGAAATGGTAGTAATCTTCTCCTTTTCTTCTGCCACACCAATGACCGTAATCGTCTCCTACGCTTTATAGCTTCAGTTCATGATGCCATTTGTATAATATTAAAATGATGAAACCCATGAATAATTTTAGATTCAAGGAATATTAAAAGAAAACCGACCAATATGAAATGATCGGTTCAGGAACAACTATGGTGTAGAAAAGTTTCAGCAGAGAACTTAGAAGATCTAAATTTTAATGCCAAATGGTCTCAGATCCAATCTCATAAAATAACAACATGCAAGGATCACTTCACAATAACAGGTTTCGTATAGAAAAGTTTCAAGTGAGAACTTCTACATGATTTCTCACGGTCAAATGGTCACCATAAAAAAGAAAAATTTGTTGGAAATAATTACAAATCTTTCGGGAACGTATTTTCTTTTTCATTGTTAATTCGACAATATGTGAAATGTGGAGGGTGGAATTCAAATCTCTAAACTTTTTCTTGAAATTGTAATACTTTCACTAGTTGAGCTATGTTCAGGGGAATATAAATTTTATAAAATGTTATTACATTATCAAGTATGGTTATCACAGATATGATTCTAATTAGAGTACAACAAACCAAATATCTGTCATAAGATTTTATTTATCAATATTTCCACAGCTATCTTATCTGAATTGCTAGCTCTCACAGCACACCTTATAAAGCATACAAATTTAGCATGTATCCTTCCTTATTAAGCAACTAGATTTCAAGTACCCACAAGAATTATGTAAGTTCCTCGATATTTAAAGGCTCATCGATGTCCACTAAGAAATTTTATGCCTAATACGCCTTGATATATTTAATGAAGTATGAGGAAGAATATGAGACGGTTTTTCATCTCTTTTGAACTCATCAAGATTTCGATAGAATTTCTCTTCAAGAATCATATCTATAGCAATAAACTAAACAGCATATTATAATTATCCAATATTATTGAAAAGAACTCATTTTCCAGTAGCTCCACTATTATATTGTTCGAAAGCTTGAACTTCAAAAGCATTTTCTGAGGATAATAGCATAAAATATAGAAATGAATAACAAATGGAGCACGATCATGAACAAGATTATAATACAAACATAATATGATATCAATTATGAATAATGTAATGAAGAATTTACCTTGAGCAGACAGATATGGGACTTCTGCGTCCTTACATTTCTGAATTCTGAAAAAATCGATAATCTTCTTCTGAGAAAAGCCTACAAACGAAACAAAAAGAATGAGAAAAGGAATCCGAACACATTGATAATCCAAAAATTACACACCAAAGGAAATTCACAGCAAATGGAGGAGAAAAAAAAAGATACAGAATCAAAATCGAGAATCAACAAATTCTAGAGTATCCTTACTTCTTACTCTTCTTTGGCCAGAGCATTTGGGGCAAAGCCAGGATCCAATCGGGACCCTAACAACGATCGGACTTACACATTTCATATGAAATCCCTTATCGCATTTGTCACACAACAGCAGCTCATCATCCCGGTCGCCGGAGCCACATTCCTCGCACCTAACGTCGTCGTAATCGTCCCGTTCGAGAACCACATACTTTGCCTTGGCCATTATCTCCGTCATTGGCTTCAGCTTCCTCGGTGGAGGTGACATCGAGGAGGGTCGGTGCGGGGCGTGGGTGCGACGGAGCGAGGCACTGCAGCGGATAAGTCGCTGGGCGGCGGCGTCAGATGAGGAGAAAGCTGGAGTCATGAGGAAGAGGATGGATTGGCAGTAGCCAGAATTGGGAGAGGATAAAAATGCAAGGGAAGAAAATGGATTGGTGTAGCCCTCTGAGTTTGCAGAAGGGTGCTTGGAGGAAGACGAAAATGGCGGAATTTGTTAGCTCTCTCTCTCTCTCTCTCTGTTCAGGAATGGCCTCTACGGCGAAAGGGGAGTGCGCGCAACGTCGCGCTGAGGTGGAAGATTGCGATTGGATTGCGCTATTTTACGCCTTGTGGCGCGCACGGAATTTGATGCTCAACATCAACAAGGGGAACAAACCATAACCCTCCCCTTAATTTCTCAATATTCTTGCACCACCCCCCTACTACCTTCAATTTTCTTTCGAGGGTTGGACCCAAGATAATACCAAAGGAGGCATAGGAGAACACTTATTCCCAAAGGGCAAAGCTAGTTTGTATCAACTAGTCGAGCTCGTAAATATATACTTATTTGAAAATAATTGAGTTGCTCTCGATTTGATATCCTACAACCTCAAGCGTCGAAAAAAGTTATGACATTACTAGAGTTACACGTAACCATAGATAACTGTTAGAAGAATGAGGTTATTAATAGCCCCATTAGAAACCCTCAAAAGGGAGAGTAAGTAATTTTTAAAAGATAATCATGTTTTACTTCTTGTGTACTTAACTGAACTATACTTAGGCATCATCAGAGTGTGGTAGACTTTGTACTATATTGGTTCGAGAATCTCTTACGCAGGTCAACTCGAAAAGCGAGACTAAATCGAGAAAAGTGAGTCATAGGCAAAGCCCACGAAGGGCTAGCAATAATAATGAATGCACACGAAATCTGAGCGTCAATAAATTGGATAAATTTTATTACTTTACTATTGTTTAATTGATTGAGTTAACAGTCAATTGTTGTATTGTACGCACAGCGTTCATTGACTTCCCAACTAGAACTCTTATTTATAATAAGAAATGAACTAATCATTACTTTGTTATACAATCTTCACCTTCATTCACATTCGTATCTTTGCATCTATAATCTATCAAATGACATGGGATATGTTTAAGCTATCAATTGGCAATGCTTTCTAACTTGCAACATGAGGAGATGAGTCCTCCACTTACTAAGGCAAGGTATGTGGGCTCATCCAATATAATCTCTAACCTATTTTTAGGGAGCTATACAAGGGAGGGATGCATATCAATGTAACTATAGTCTTTTCACAAGACCTTATTATTTGATTTGGTGTCAAACAACCTCTTTTCAGTCATTACAATAAGCGAATCAATTTTTTAGTCATTTTGAATCGATCACTAAGGAAAGAATATCAATGACCGTTTTAAAAAAATTATCTTAATTTATTTTTTAATGACTTTGTACAAGTTAACAACAATCAATTATTGATAGTAATAAATTGTCGCTGACAAATTTGTTTTAACAAGGTGTTATTGTCAATAAATGACTTAAGAATATGACATTTTTATCAAGATATGGATATTTACCACAACGTAAAATTATCAACAAAATATTTATATAGACATTTTTTCATTCTCATCACAAAAACATTAATAATATCACGTTTTAACGTCAAGAATATCAAAAGATATATATTATTGGACCATAGGCATGAAGGAAATACTCATTTTTCAAGTAAGTAGAAAATGACCCATACCTACCAAAAATGAATGATAAAAGAAATGAACGTTAGTTAATAATGGTAAAAGATTGGCGTGACTAAAAAAAAACTATCACAAATATGAATATTTCCACATTTTTTTTCACCAAAAATATTCCTTTAAGATTTCTTTTTACATTTTTTTTCTCTCCACTTAATTTAGTTATACCGATGTTTCATGAAAATTTATTTTGATTTTGATTGTAGGGACAATTTCAAATATAACAATTAGATTCAAAGTATTAAAATATATAGCAACATTTATAAAAAATTGTAAATATAGCAAAGTCTATCGGTGATAGATTGATAGACTTCTATCACTGATAGACCACCACCAACAATATGGTCCGATATGGTCTATCATTGATAGACTATTATGGTTTACTAATGATAGATTTTTTTTTTTTTTTTTTTTTTTTAATGTTGCTATATATTTAGTTATTATCCCTAAAATTATTATTCATTACCATTACCCTTTATTGAACAAGTGTTTTACTTGAATGTAATATATAATTTCTTAACACTTAAAATTAAGTCTAAACAAATCAATTTTCAAAATAAATTAGCTTACATGATTCAATGTATGAGATTGAGCATTGAGTATATCTTTCAAATCTCACTCATTTTAATTAAATAAAAAAAATGATTCTCCTCTTTAGAACTTCATCAATTTTGAACCAAACGCCTAGGTTTGGTAATTCATTATTTTTTCTCCTTTGTACGTCCAAACAAGAAACTATCTATTATTTCTAAAGCACACTCACACACAACAGATATGGCTATGAATTTTTGTTTTCTAAAGATTGCACTACCAAACAAGGATCCACATTTCTCTTCATCTTATATATGGAGCTTATACCCACTTTTTTTAGGGTTTTTTTTTTTTTTTCTCTGTTCTCCCTATTGTGGTTGCAGTTGTGTTGGTTGTTCTTTTTTACTCTTGTTAAGAACATCTTGATAGTCTGAACTGTTATTTCTGGATAATATATTTTTCTTATTTGTTTCAGATTTTCAAAAGTTACTTTGTGTCTCTATCTTAACAAAGATACTTTTCCTTTATAGATGTGTTCCTTTTGTCACTAGCTCATATATATTTGTAATCTTGTGGTCTTTTAAGGTTAGCCCGTCCGAGAGATTATGTGAGTTTTCATCGACTTGTGAGGCCGCAATAGTTGGTTATTGGTGCTCTTTGAATTGTTTGTTGATGTATCTACTCTAGTGAAGAAGTTATTCTACTGACTTTTTACTTAGAGGAGTCTAAGCTCAAGCATTGAGAGGGATTCTCATATTTAGGGAAAGGAACTAGCTTGTTTTGAAGTGTATTTTAAACAAGAGATGAAAAGAGTGCGTGTAATAAGAGAGGGATTCTCAAGTTTAGGGTGAACCTAAACTCTTCACCAAGAGTAAGTTGTTTAATAGTCACTATAGAAATCATCTAATAGATAAGTACGTTATTGTAATCACTTAACTTTATTTTAGTGAAGTTCTTTTCATCCGACACTGAATTGGATAACCAAATTTTGTGTTTTTATATTTATGTTATTCTCACAATTTAGTTTAATGTCTTTCGTGTTGTCCGTAACATTGTGTTTGACTTGTGTAGTTACATATTAAATTTACCTAATTTTTAGAATTTTGGGATCTAAGGTTCTTCCTTAGTCCTTGAATTAGAAAGTCACAGCCCCATTAAAAAAATAGAAGAGAAAAAAATTATTACAAAGGATAGCATTCTTGTATGCTTACAATGTAAGGAGAGTTGACAAAAGTTCTATATTGCCTTTGAAAAAAGTCATCATAGGTATGTAATTGTAAATGAAGACAATTAATTTTTTCATTGCTATGTTGGAAAACCAAAATCAAAGCCATAAGATTTAATTTTAGGCTTAAAGTAGATGATATCATATTATTGTAGAAATATACGAATGGTTGTTATCCTAAACAAGTGGTATCAAAGCAATGCTCCTAA
The DNA here is from genome assembly GCA_031780015.1 of Citrullus colocynthis. NCBI lineage: Eukaryota > Viridiplantae > Streptophyta > Magnoliopsida > Cucurbitales > Cucurbitaceae > Citrullus > Citrullus colocynthis. The sequence goes on from QLSR01000313.1 coordinate 73,796, forward strand.
CTTTGCTATAGATGCTGGTAGAATTCTTGAGTACTAATCAACAAAGAAGTGGTGAGTCTAATAAGATATAGTTATGATGGAGATATATGGTTAAGCTCTACCAAACTGGTGGTGTGCTCATAGAAGAAGTTGTAGCTAGATGGATAGATGACTATTTAAAGGTATCGGTTCAATAGTCCTTTATTTGATGGATAGATAAGGAGAAGACCATAGGTATATAAGTAAGGGACAATATCTTCATTATTGGTTCAAGACCTTTGGAGTGGCTTCTAAGGCAATGTCATGAGGGTTTTTATGCTCAAAGTGGAGAGGGCAATATCATATCATTGCAAAGATATGTACATGATTGGTTAAATGCTTACTTTTTTTTTTTTCTAAAAGAGCAACAAAAATGATATTAATAATAATTGCCACCTACTTTGATAGGTCGATCACCATCCACAACCTAGGCCAGCCACAACGAAAAGTTCTTAGACCACAAGTTGGAAGATAAACTTAATCGTACATCTATTGAGACTCATTAATTTAGATTTTGTTTAAGCCTAGTTTAACATATTCAACTAGTCTTATGGTTTAGAAAGTGAAACCCATAGTTTATGAGTCTTCCAAATATTATGCTTACCTTCTTTTATCTTATTTCTATTTGTATTCTTCTCTTTTAGAACAAGAAAAGAAAGGAAAAAGAATTGAATTTTGACTACTAACTAAGAACATGTATGAATGATAATCAACTTTAAATAGGTTTGTATTCAAGTAGGTTTAATTTGTATGCAATTTAGCCTTATAATTAAGTTTTAGCTCTTAAATTTAAGATAACTCTTTCATTCTAGAGTTATCACATCCGTAACACATGAAATTAGGAAAAACTTCCCTCTTAATGGCTAAATAATTACATAATAGAAAATGGAAAAAAAAAATGTAGATTTAAAAGAGAAGTTTAATATAATATGAAGAAAAACATTTTGTGGTTTGGCTACTCTATATTTGGTGTATTCGGATGAAGAAAAACAAGAAATGCTAACTAACCAATGAAGTAAAATAGTAGCATTCTTCCCATACACAACATATCAAATACTCTAAATTCTAATCTTATATATCCATAATATCTTGCATCATAAACTTCATTTTTTCAAGGTTTTTTTTTTTTTTTTTTTTTTTTTTTTTTTT
>QLSR01000313.1:75047-93641 GCA_031780015.1 Citrullus colocynthis
TTTTTTTTTTTTTTTTTTTTTCTGTCGTTTGAACATCATTTCTCCATCAATCGAAAAAATGTATAGTTGTAGCCATTTTGGTGTAATTACAAAGTATTTGAGCATTTCCACTTTCACACCTCCGCCTAAAAAGAAAAATAAAACACATGATGTTTTAGAGCACAAACCTTTCACTCGTTTATAGGTAATAGATTTTTCAACAAATCAATCGCTAACCCTAAATCAAAAGAAAATAACTAGAAATTAGTCAAATAAACATAACTTCATATATGTCTTGAACATAAATATGTAGCATTCTTTTACATTATTTGTAGCTTAAAAGAATAAAAATCACATATTAGCAACAAAAAAAAAAAAAAAAAAAGTTTCATGTTTATACCCCATCTCTAACCAAAAAGTAGAGCTTTATTTTATAACAACCGCTACATCCATGGTCTCTTTCAATAAATCATTCAATCACATAGATTTATCTATATATTGTGATACATAATTGACATTTTTCTTATTTGAAGATATATTTGTAGCTTTGTTCATTAAGATAGAAAATTGTTTATCATCTAAATCTTTGATGACTGCATCAACCGTTTTTATTGCAATAAAATTTACAATATATTTTTTAATATCGAGTACAACAAATTTCAAATTATTATCTTAAGCTATTTTTCAAAGTTACAGCACCAATACCTTGTTGTAGTTGCATACATCATAAAAGTTCGAGAAAAATTACCCAATTTATTTGCCTACAAATAGGGAGGTCTTGGCAAAATAGAAATCAAAATATAACAATTAATGCACTTAATTGAGTTAACTTGACTCCTTCTCTACCTGTTATCTTATTAAAAAAGATGTCTTCACATGTTATTTGAGCTCTTTTCAAATGTAACAAAAATAATCAAAATATTTATAAATATAGTAAAATTTCACTGTTTATCTGCAATATACCACGATAGATAGACATGAATAGTAGTCTATTGGAGTCTATTGCAAATAGACTATGTATTTTGCTATTAATTGTAAATATTTTTAACAATTTTGTCATTTAAGATAATTTCTCATATTATTTTTATTTTAAAAGAGTCCCAAATTTACTCTAAGTTTTGATTGTGTCCACTATTACGACCACCAACGTGAATTTTGTAATTTTCTTTTTTTCTTCCAATTAAAATATCCTTTACTAACAACACATTCATTGATTGTTCACCCATCCCTTCTTTGAACAAGTAGCAACATATTAACAAAATATACATTCATTAAACCAAATTATATTCAATCTGGTTGACTTTAGTTTTAATTTTTGAAAATGAAACTCAACTTTAAAAATCGAAAAACTATTTACCAAACTTGATTTTTTTTTTTTTTTTAAAAAAAAAACAATATATATAGAGGACTAAACTAATATTTCTTTTTAATGGAATATGTAGGGAGTGCAAAAAAAAAAAGAAAATTAGAAAATTAAGAAAATAAAATAAGACAAAAATAAAAATCCATGAACCAACAAAGCAAAGTGATTTTAAGTTTAAATTAATTTTGTTAGGGAGTTTCCACCTTCCCACAGCTCCTTTAAGCATTTATTAAGTCAACAAATAAAAAAGTCAAACAAACAATACTTTTGTCACAAAACTATCGTACACAAAAAAATAAAAATAAAAAAACAAAAAAAAATGTTATTATTTAATTCCCCCAACCAACTCTCCTCCAGTTGTTACAAACAAAACAACCCCAAAATTAACCCAATTTCCCAATTCTCCACCTTTTCCCCGATCCGATTCGGATTCTCCTCCGCCAGATCCGCCATGAATCCGCCGGGATATTCTGCCGCCGGCAGCCCCACCACCCCAAGAAAGAAGGAGATCCAGCTACAAGGCCCCCGCCCGCCGCAACTCCGCGTCAGTCAAGAATCCCGCAAAATCAAGAAGCCGCCGCCGCACCCTCAGCCGGTTCCCCCCGGCGGCCGGCCTCCTCTCCCGCCGGGCCCCGCCCAATGGCCTCAGCCCCTCATCATCTACGACATCTCCCCCAAAGTCATCCACGTCGCCGAGAACAACTTCATGTCCGTCGTCCAGCGCCTCACTGGGCTGTCCTCCGCCGCCGCCACCGACGGCGACCTGTCCCCGGCAGCAAGGCTGGCCACAATCGAGAAAGCCAGTCCCCGATCCGAAAGAGAAAGAGAAATCAACGTTAGCGACATGATGGATTTGGCGGAGGTTCCGGTGGAATTAGGGCAAATTCCCGGAATCCTATCACCAGCTCCGGCAACTCTGGCTCCGATTCCGACAGGGTATTTCTCGCCGGCGATTGAACATCAAAGCTTGGCGTATTCTTTGATTCACGAGCTGAGTCCTCATTGGCCAAGCCCTTCTGCTCTGTTTTCAGCTCCTCTTGTTTCCCCAATTTCTTCACCAAATATCTTCAACAATCTCTTTGACTTTTAGCTAAGTTCTCTCTCTTCTTTCTCTCTAAAATATTAATCTTCATTGCCAATGCTCTTCACCAAAGAGGAATTTTGGGTTTTTTCTTTTCTTTTCTTTTGTAAAGTAGGTTTTTGTAATTTGTATAACATTTTCCCTTATTGTTCAATTCATTAATTACCCTAAAAACTCTAGTTTTAGTTTCCTTTTCCCATTAATTACCTCATTATATTTGTAAATGTGGCATTTTTCATGTCATATATCTAATTTGTCTATCCTAAAAAAAAAAAAAAAAAAAATCCATTTTTCATTTTTTTTTCTTTTATATTAATTAGGCGATGGGATCCAAGGTTCACTGCTTGTTAATTGCAACCATATGAATTAGATTTTATTTATTTAATTTTTTTTGTCTAAAATTTTGGTCTTTTCTGTGTGTAGAATTGTTGACTTTTCCACATGTATTCGCTTTATCGTTATCATTTAATTTGTTTACCCAGATATAACGCTAACGTAATTTCCTCATAAATTCTTATAAAATATCCACTTTATTACCTCTTCAATAGCTTTCAATTCTTTTCAAGTAGATTGTTTTTCTTAAAAAGAAAAAATGTGGAAAAATGATCCATGAATGTCTTTGCTAATGAATCCATATGATTATGGGATAAATTACCATTTTAGTTTTTGTTTATTATTTATTTTTTTCTTATACAACGACAATATAGAAATTTTGATTCTCCGATCTCAAGAAAAAGAGTACATGTTAGTTGTGAGCTATACTCGTGTTTGCACAATTTTAATTTTTATGATTTTAGCTTAATTGAATTTCTATAATCTTAAAAGTTTCAATTTAGTCCCTATGACGTAGGCAAGTAATAAGCTTTTTAAAGTATTAATTTAGTTTTTTTCCTTTTTGTTTTTGTAGAGCTCAATATAATCCTTTGGTTGATACTATAATTTCTAAACCAATTGAACTATTTTATGTTGCAATCTCAATTTAGTTCTTGCAGTGTAATTTTTTAGGTCAAAGTTGTATAGACTAGATTGAAACTAAGTTTACAGAAGTAATAAGTTCACCCTAATTTAATTTACAGAAGTAATAAGTTCACCCTAATTTAAACTTTCAATATGATCATAAGTCAACAGTTTGACTTGTATCCTAAGTTCAAATATTCATCCACCATATTTATTTGGCTTTAAAAACTCGTAATTTAACCTAACAATAGCTTTGACCAAAAGCAAATATTAGAGCTTTGGAAAAATGGGATGCTTGAAATTAATTGTATTGTTTGCAATATCCAATTATACACTTCTAAGAAACAAGCAAATGGGATAGTGAAGGGGGTTTGATTTGGGAAGATGAGGTGGATTTCCATCCAAACTCAAGCGTGGGCCCACAATTGGCAAAATGAGAGCTTTGGAACAAAATTTGAAATAGTCAAACCCTTGTGGTCCATTTGGAACTGGCCGTAATGAAAGTAGAATTTTCAACTGAAAACATATATTAATTTTGTCTCAGGTATAAAACTCCGTTACATTTAAAATATGATTTTCATTTTCTATCTTTTATAAACATCAATATATGGAGGAAGAGATTCACACCTATGACTTCAAAGTTAGATAATACAAATTTATGTCTGTTGAGTTATGCTAATATCGACATTTTTATTCTTATACCCATAGTATTGTATCTACTTCATTTATCTTCCTTCTTTTAATTACAATGTCGGCACTAAGTTTGAGATCATTATCAAATAAATTTCTTTATTTTATAAAGTATTTAATATGTCTCATATTTTTAATTTTATATAAAATAGCTAGGTTCCTAAACTTTGAATAGTGTCTTTAAGAACTTTCAACCAATCATAAATTACCACATCATTAGTTTAAATTAATGATAAAAATTATATATTGATAAATTTAGAACTAAATAAAAAATTACATGGGTTCTCAAACTCAATATAAAACATTGAAAAATCAAATAATATCACTTGTCTATCATTGAGCTATTGGATGACATAAAGCTAATCTAATCAAATTATGTCACAGGCGAATGGGCACAATGTTAATTTAGTATGAGTTTACTAAAGATGGATTGAGTCGAAACTTAAATAGTTCATGCTTACTAAAAAATGATTAAGTTATACCAAAAAAAAAAAAAAAAAAAAAAAAACCCAAATGCAAGAGTGGGACTGAAACTCAACCAAGCTCAGTTTCGTACAAAGTTCATAAAAACTCTCTGAATAGAGTTCCCCTTCATTTCGGGCATGAAGTTAAGAAGACAACCAAAATCATTCACTCAGAAAAATAAGAAAACTCCTACAAGATTGACATCCCTCTAAAGATATAAGACTTTTGAAGTTTTGAAGATTAGAATTTGTTCAAAAATTTGAAGACGGGTTAAAGATACCTAAAGCATACAAAGACTTCCAAGACTTCAAACAACAAGCCAAATAGGCTAATTCAAGAAAATCAACAAACCAAAGGCTAAAGAGAAAGAATCAAATGATAAACATTATAGATTGTAAGACTAATATAATTTTTTTTAAAAAAAAAAACTAAGTTCATTTCCACGATTTAGGTTTCTTTAGATATCTCGTGTGAGCAATATCTAATAAATTCTTAATCTTTCGATTATTTTATACTTTATTGAGAAACTAAAATTTTGTTTCGTTACAACTATTCACGTAGAAACAATATAGTATATGGGTGTGAAATTAAATTGAACTTTTCAACAATATATCGGCTTGTTTCCTCTTCTTACTACTGGTTCTTGTAAGCTGATTGTCCAATGAATCTTGCATCCCTCATGCCAATCCAACTCAATTGGAATATGTCAAGCTTCAAAATGGTGGCCTCCTACTTGAACTTTATAGCTTTGAAAAGGAATATGTCAAGTTGGGGAGATACTGTTGCTTTGTGGGAAAATAGATAGACAAAAGAGAGGAAGAAGATGCTATGAAAGATGTGGAACAGGATCCTACAACAACTTGAACACTATGCTCTCATGTTATAATCTAATTGTTTTAAGCACCTGTCCAATTCGTTTAAGTTTTTTAGTCAATGGGTAATTTAACATGATATCAAACCATAGATTCTATGTTCAAATTCTTGTCAATTTCATTTCCTCCACATAATTAATATTAATTTTTTTTATTTATGAGTGTTTCAATTCTCTAGTTTATATAACTCCTCCATAGTTTTGAGTTTATTTTCTAGACTGTTATATTATTTAAAATTAGTCATTATTTAATCTTTTGATTGGCCGTTCAAAATGGTTATTTACATGTAAATCTCTATCTATTTACCAAAAAACGAAAAATAAAAAATGGCTCAGAAGATAGTAGGATTGGCTTTTGGGCTTCTATGTTGTTTGGGCCTCAATCCAGCCTAGGTTTATGTAGTAAAGGAACCTCTCTCTTTTTATTTTTATAACATGCAGGTACGAAATTCAACATCTCATCTCTAGACTGATAGTAAAGATTTATGTCTGTTGCCCTGTATTCATTTTAGTAGTATAGGATATATTTGAGCCTACAAGCTTACTAATAAAAACATTTTTTTCAAGAATAGGAAAAATAATATTTAGTAGTTGTCAATTAAATATTTACAATTATATATGTCCTTTGCCATTTTTCTATTTTTTTTTCTTCTTCTGTTTTTTTAATTTAATATAAGATAGGAATTCGAACCTCAAACGTAAGATCTTTTGATTGAGAATACACAATTTATGATATTTGAGTTTTGCTCACATTTAGGGTCTATAATGTTACTTACATAACAATTTTTTAGTACTACTGTGAGAATTTAAACTTTTAACTTCAAGTGAAGAAATATATGTCAATTACAGTTGTATTATATGTTCATATTGACTATTTTTATAACAAGATTGTACTTTAAACTAGAATATGAAATGATTTACTTAGTATAATTTAAATTTTATAATGATTTGATTTTCAAGTTTTACAATAATGGTTATTATTGATTTCTAAAGATCGAAGTTAATGTAAAGTAATATTTTAGTCTCTCAAATTTGGAAAATGATTCCAAACAACCCTAAGCTCAAGTTAATGACAACAGAAAAATGGTGTGTCAAAAATGAATCAACAAGGAACCGTAAAATAATTATGAGTTCGGGCATTTGAAATCAACTACTTGGGACAATGATAATGGCTTTTCTACTGTCATTCCTTCCTGAAAATTTTATAATACTCTCATAGGTTAATTTGATAACCGTCTTGTTTTTAGTTTATTTTTTAAAAAATAATGTTTGTTTTCTTTTAATTTCTTTACCATGATATTTATTTTTTTTAAAAAAATATATTTGGATTCTTAGTGTATCTATATATATATATATATATATAATCAAATTTATTGAATTTTTAAATTTTTGCATGATTTTTGAAAACAATGGTAAAGAGTGAATAACATAATATAGAAATTTAATGGTGAAAGTAGAATTTATAAGCTTAATTAATTTTCAAAAACCCAAAACAAAAAACAAAATAGTAATCGAATGAAGCCTAAACAACACATTTTGTAAGGGACACCATTCATTCTTTATCAATTTATCCAAACATATACATCAAGTCAATCTCATATTTTTCCTCCCGATCAAAACCCTCCTCGATCTCAAATATTTTTGCACTTCTTCCACATTGGTGCTAATTTTATGTTTCATATCGTCAAATTCACCATCCTTGTAAATACACTGTTGTAAGGTAAGGGAGAAAGCTCCCCTCTGTTCATGTTAAAAGGATTAAGACCAAATAGAGTATGATGCCAAATACAATAGACTAAAGAAGAACAATAACAATGAAGAAGGGGGAAGGAAAAGAATAGCACATAATAATTTTACGAAGAAAAGCACTCAGTAAATTAGGGTAAAAATGATGAGCAAGTATAGAAAATTTTCACTATAAAAGTAGGAATTACAAACTCTCTTTTATCGAAGAAGAACAAACTCTCTTATAATAACAAACTTTCTCTATTTTATCTCTCGCTTTCCTCACTTGGATCTACGGTGATTTGCAAATAGTGGATACCCATCTATTATTAGTCCAAATAGACTTGTCCATCACATAAATCCTACGACCATAATTTTGTCACAAATTTGCCGGGGACAAAGTGTAAGATCTAGTGGCAACAAATTTACCTTGGACAAGTGTAAGATTTAGTAGCCACAAATTTTTTATTAGCCCGAAGGAATAATACCTTATTCAAAAATTTTGGTGACTAAATAATATTATTTAACAATCTCATGCTTGGAGATTTGATTGATATTCCATCACCTCTCCATGTATTTATGTTGCTTATGTTTCTATTGGGCCATTTGAGAGGATTAATGCCAATTGAACTTGAGAAGCATTGGTAACCTTTTGTCTGGTTGTTTGATTGGACTTCTTTTATATGAGTTTTATGCATATCTCCATTGTTTCTTCATCCACTTTTTCTTATAAATGAAGTGGTATTGTCCTCGAATATGTTTTGACTTGGAATGCAATGTTGGATTTCTTGAAGACAAGACATTCTAATTATCACATAAAATAAAGAAATCTTCTCATGTTCATTCCAAAATTCATCCAATAGCATTTTGAACCCTATCGCTTCTTTATTAGCTTGTGTAGTTGTAACTTATCTTGCTTTATTGTTGATGTAGTCACAACTTACTATAATTATAGAATCCAACTTATAGCTCTACTAGCAAGATTGAAAGCATATCAAGTGATGGACTTACTTTTATCAAGATCAACTGCATAATCTAAGTCAACAAATCGGCTGACAATATAATATGATCTTCAATAACACAATATATGGACCATTTATGTATCAAAAGTTCCTTTTAACAACATTTCAATGTTCTCGACCAAGATTCGACATATACCCAATTACAACTCTCGTTGCATTTATGCAATAATGATAATCTAGTTTGATACATATCATGGTGAACATTAGACGATTGGATCAATATGACAATACTGGAGGGAGGTGAATAAAATTTAATTGAACTTTTTCAAAAGAGTACCCAAATAAATTAATTAGTACACTTGTTAAAACCAATTAATAAAAACTTTGATTCATGTTCAAAACAAAACATATACAAAGTATGAAAAATCAATTCTAGCAATATTCAATAAGAAGACAAGAACAATTTAGGGCATGCAATAAATATAATTGCTACATTGTTCTTTGTACATGTTCAAGAGCAAACTCGATCTTTTCCATAGGTTGATGTCTTTGGTCCGTCTCATGCTCCTTCTAGAAAATGAAGGAGTTGGTCAACCCTAATATCTTTTGGTCAACCTCGATCTTGGCCACTAGGTATCGGTCACCTTAGCCTTGACCACTAAGTGTTGGTCAGCATTGGCCTCGGCCATCAAGGGATGGCTGCTTTTTAGTGTGTTTAGTTTTTGCCTCACTCGAAAGCATCTTCATCCATATGCCAATTCATGTTATTTATCCTTGAACTATGGTATGCACACTAAACACACACATCCCCACAAACAACGTGAACTATTGATGGCAAAATTTAGCCAAGAAAAATCCACTTGATCTTCGCATGCCACCTACGGTGAATTTGTAAACATGGAAAGAAAAGTAACCTAGAATGAGGAGCCCAAGTGAGACCACCGGATGAGGTGACCGACAAAAGAGGAAGAGTTGCACATTCATGTGGTGTTTGCCATAAACACTCTAATGTTTAAGTTAGATAAGAGTGCAAAAAATCACAAACATTCTAGTGAAGAATCTGAACTTACTTTAGTGAAGTCATAATGATGCATTTATAATAGGTAAACCTAGGATTTTTCCAATCTCTTTCTCAATTGGACACATGAAGTTAGAATCAAGCCAACCAAAGGGGAAGAATGAGTCAGAGGCCTACAAAGAGCCTGGCTCGTGGAGGCAAAGGTCAGAGACCAAGGTCGAGGTGGGCAACTACTCTTTCCACTAGTTTTAGTCGTCTCTCGTATGTTACAAGTCTAGATAGAATTGGACTCAATTTGCTTATTATTTTTACCCTTAGTGTTATTTTAAATCTAAAATGAGTAATTACTGATATGAACTTACAAAACTTATAGATGAGATGAAAACAAAAATTTTCTTCTCTTTGGCACTATTTATTAAAAATTAAAAAAATTAAAAAAAAAAAAACTTTCACTAAATTTAGGAAAATTAATATAATAATGGAAATATAAAAAAAAAATTATAATAAATGATTTTTTTCCTTGAAGAAGATAAATGGAAAAGTAAAATTAGAAATATGGATTTTTTTTGTTAAGTTATTTTCAATGTTGGTCCTTTACCTCTAAAAAGAAAAGGGAGGAAATCCTTAACAACACGCTGTATTTTGTCAAAAGAGGCTAAAGAAGTTTGAAATCTGAACTTTCGGTATTCAATAATTTGGAATTTTCACACGTTAAATTTGGACTTTCGGTAAAGTTTTTTTCTTTTTCTTTTTCTTTTCTTTTTTTTTTTTTTCTTTTTTGGTCTAAGAACCTCCAATTTTGACTCCTTTTCTACAAACTTTTTCTTTATCATTATTCTTATTATTAATATTACAGTTTTTTCTCTCTCTTTTTTTTTCAAAGGATTAATATTACATGTTAGGTATAGATTTTCGATACTCCAAATCATTTATCACTCCATTTTTTAAATTTATATATTTGTTTTTACATATTTCATCACTCATTCTAATCTATCAAAATAATATATTTTAATCAGTAATAGATTTTGTTATTAGTAATAAAAGTCTATCGTTAATATATATCTATCAGTCATAAACTCTATTGTATTGTGTCCTATCTATTAATACTTTCAATTCTATATTTCCAGCTACTCCTATTTTAAAATAATCAATATAATCACTTTTATGTTTTTTTTTTCATTTGATTTTCTCTTAAAAAATGGATTCAATATTCCTACTTATTAGAGTTTGAGGGTACAATTTTTAAACTTAAATTTTGTGGTTCAATTTTTACAATGACAATTTTATGGGTTGTTAAAACTACCATTCGAACATAGTTTCTGCCATTAACCTTCTTATATAGATAGTTTATAGTATTAATTAACAACTTTGAGGTATAATGGTTGATTTTTTCCCGAGAAAATAAACACAAATTCTAATATCTAGTCTAGTCATCCAAATAAAAATTTATAATTTTTGGAATCCAATTTTTCTTTTCCTCTTACTAAATTTTAAGAATCCAACTTGCTTAGCACTAAATGGAGATAGGACATGTATGAGAGTGGGAGGGAAAATGGAAAATATTATTATTAATAATAATAAATTATTTGGAAAAAAAAAAAATACCCACTTTTATCGGGTTTTCTTATCCGTCAGATGATCAGATCCAACTATTCAATTTGGCCGTTCGATTTCGAATCCCTCTAAAGTGGGCCCCGCAACCCATTCTCTCTCATGACATAAGCGTGGTCCCTACCAATCCCCAAGGTTCTCTCTATGGAATCGCATTCCCACTCGCATCATGGCCGTTCGTTGTAAACAAAAGATCTGTGATTCAGATCCGACGGTTATGACCAGCGAATCCCCATAGTCTTACAAGACTTCACTCTACACCCAAACGATGCCCAAAATCATAGTTTTATATTCCATTTTACCCTTTATAGTTTTAAATATCCAAATTCAATCTTTTTTATAAAAGAAAATTCCAAACTTAATCAATTTTTAACATCTGCATATGGCTTTACAAAAATAAATTTTTAACATCTATTCGAGAAATAATATAATGTGAGTGTATTGCTCAAATTCTTAGTGCTCAAGGAATGGGCTATTATATGTCTTAGTCATTTTTTTGGACTTCTAATTATAATGGTTTGTATTTCTAAATATTAAAATCCACAATTAGCTGTAGAAGTTTATATGCATTTTCAAATGGTTGAAAGTTACCATTCAAATCAATTACAAATGTGTGATGGTATTAATAGGTGGTGTTTTCCCAAGCGTCTTTGTTCCTTGTATTATTGGAGTTGAGTCTCGGGATCCTTTATTCTTTGATTATCCTTTTAATCATGTTATTTGGCGATATGCTCTTGCGGAAGAAGTATTCCCATAAAATCTATCCTTGGGACATTTAGCTCAATTTGATTTGTCATTTTAGTGTGGGAAATTGGTTGAAATGTAAAGTTTAGAGAGCTACAGTGGTTTTGTTATATATCATATTCAGAGAGCGAGAGCGTAATATCTATGGACCTACTTTGCATCCTCCCCAAGTGGTCAATTAAATTATTGGGCCAGAGGTATTTCTATGTTGTTCTAAGTGGCTTGGTGCTTCTACTGGAGGGTTCTTTTAGCCTCTTCGCCTCGAGACTTATTTCCTTGAGTTGTGTGTATTTCACTTTGTTTTTGTCCTAGCACTTTTTAAAACCTTAAGAAACAAAATTTCCAACGAGGTCACTACATTGAAAATGCTTAAACTCTAATAACTATAAGATACAAATTCAAGATACTAATTCTTTCTCATACAATCAAGTGTGTAAAAGTTAACAACCATCTTGTGGCACCGTCTTTGAATAATTCCAAAAATGAAGTGGCGCTTCTAATTCTTTCTTTTTTTTTTTTTTTTCTTTCGTAAAGTACTAGTTATGTCAATATCAAAACAATTACTCGCAGTAGAAAAAAAAATTTAAATACATCACTTATCATTATGCATTCCATCTTGGGATACATCCAAATAATTGAGACTATTTTTTAGATATAAAAAGAAAAAGAAGAAGCATAGTGATAGAGTTGACAAAAAAAGAAATGAATAAAAGAGGGAAAAGAAAAAGTAGGATGACATATGGGAAATTGGGAGCGTACCTTTGACTCTCTATCTTTAAACCTTTCTTCCTCTGCTTTCATCAATCTTTTTCTTCTTCTTCTTCTTCCCATTAACAATTTACAGTTCATCGCCATGGTCAGGCCGCACAATCTCTTCATCACTGTTCCCACTCACTTCTGTTGCCCAATATCTCTCGACCTCATGCAATCTCCCGTCAGTTTGACCACCGGTGTCACCTACGACCGCTCCACCATCCAGCGCTGGCTCGACTCCGGCCATAATACTTGCCCCGCCACCATGCAGATCCTCCACAACTACGACTTCGTTCCCAATTCTAATCTCAAGCGACTCATTCAGATTTGGTCCGATTCCCTCCAATTCCCCCTCTCTACACTCTCCCAATCGGATCATATTCTTACCGCTTTCGATGATTTGCGCACAAACGGAAATGGCTCTGTTTCTGTTTCTGTTTCTGTCTCTGCTTCTCTATCCAAGCTACTCTGTTTCGGTGCACGATTGGAGCAGAACGTCAAGTTTCTCGGGAGGATTCACGGCTTTGTACCGGTGCTTCTCGATGTTCTTCGTTGTAGAGATGTTTATTGTTCGGAACTGGTGGTTAGGGTTTTGGATTTGGTGAGATACGAAATTGAGGATCGGGAGGAGTTTATGAACATGATGTTGAAAAGCGATCGCGATTGTTTGAGATCTCTGGTTCTCGTTCTACAGCGAGGAAGTTCGGAATCGCGAATTGGAACAGCGAGGCTTCTCGAGTGCGTCGCCATTAACGCCGAATCAAAGAACTTAATCGCCGAAAACGAAGCGATTCTACACGAATTGATTGGAGTAATCGGAATAGAAGAAGATCCGAAACTAATAGAATCGGTGCTCTCGTGCTTAATCGCAATATCAATGCCGAAACGAGTGAAAATCAAACTCGTTCGATTAGGGGTAATAAAAGCCCTAACCAGACTGCTGAAGCACCGGAACGCAAGCGTGGGAGTAACGGAGAAGGTTCTGAGGCTATTGGCGGCGGCGGCGGCGGTAGAGGAAGGGCGGTCGGAGATGTTGGAGAACGGAGGAGAATGCGTGGGGTGGATGGTGAAGAAAGTGATGAAGGTGTCGAGTGCGGCGACGGAGCAGGCGGTGACGGCGCTGTGGTGCATATGCTATTTGTTCCGGGAAGACAGGGCCGCGGAGGCGGTGGCGGAGGCGAAAGGGGTTGAGAAGATACTGTTGTTGATGCAGAGCCATTGTCCGGCGACGGTCAGGCAAATGGCCAAAGATCTTCTAAAGATTTTGAAGGTTAATTCCATCTCCTCTTGCTTATCAATTTATGATACTAACAATTCTTACATTATGCCCTTTTGAATTTAAATCTAAATTATAATCAATAGTTAAATCTTAACATTACACTGTTAATTAACTAATTAATCCAACACTTTGGGTTAAATTGTTCATATAACACATGTAGAGAAGCTGAAGAAAGTGATGTGATTCAAAGGGTTGATTTGTAAATTTGAGTAACATTTTTTTTCAAAATGAATACAAAGTTGGGATTCATTTTTATTACAAGTTTGTAATGTGTGTGGTCAACTCCATTCAACTTCATTCCCAATCTTATACTTTACTCTAAATGGTTGAAAGATTCAAATTATTTACTTAATGTACTCATACAAGTAAGAAAGTGTAAAAAAGTATATATTAATTGGTGTTAAATCCTCGATATTGAACTCTTATAATTATTATAATTGTAAGTGTGTTAATAATCATAAAGTTTGCTATTCGAATTTCATTACCTCAATTGTACTAAAAAATGCTCTTTATAATATGGGGGTGGAATCCAATGCCATAATCTCCACTACACATATTGTTGAATAAAATGTTAAAAAAAAAATTTGAAAGTGAAATGTTAGATAGTTTATTTATTTTCGGCTATGTTTACACACGCGTAATGAGAATCTGGTTAAATCATAATGAAAACTCATCATATTTCAGTCCATCGCATAAAGAATGTGATTCATTTGATGGTGTTTACTACAAACAGGTTGCAACTATAATCAGAAATTCATCGGTGTTGTTTATTTACATATAGAAACATAATAAAATATAGATGATCATCAAAATGTCTATATATATAGTTAATTAAGATGTAGTAACTAAATAATATGTTATAAGAGTTGAGATAACTTTACTTATCCAAATTTTTATTATTACCTACTTAATCAAATTTTTATATTCTAAGAAATTAATGTTTTAAATTAAAATTAAAAAAGTTTAGTTGTAAAAAAATAAAATTGTAATTATCTTAAATCACACTCATCTTAATTCAAATTTCAATTTGGAAAAACACATAATCTTGTTATAAACATTAAAAATAATGTTTTCAAAACAAAATTTGTTGTTATTTGATTTAATAAGATAATATTGTTTATTTTTTAAACTTTTTTTAACAAATTAATCCAAAAATTAAGAGGAAAATTTTTTTTCTTGCACATAAAAACAAAAATGTTAACTCAGTTATCATTCTTGTAAATATGGCCTATAAAAAAGTTGAAATAAAAGAAAAAATGCTAACTTTTTAATTATAGATACAATATAGATATAGATTATTGATATGCGATTAGTATAGATAGAGATATGGGAGATTAAAGGAAATAACATTATACTCACTTTTTAATTATGACCAATATAGATACGAATGATTACTGACCTAGATATAGGTATAGATCTAAAGAGAAATGGGGATAAAAGGAAAAAATGCAAACTTTTTAATTATAGAAATCTATATAGACACCAATTATTAATACTCATTATGATATTGTGTTATTGATATGGATGTAAGTATGAATCTAAAGAGAAATGGTATGATGGAAAATTAGTAAAAAAGATGATGGGGTCCCACATAGTAATCAATAGGAATGAGATTGATAACATTTTCTTTTATGTAATGGGATTACATTATATATGATTACATTTTTTAGAGTGGAACTGTTGAATGAGAATTTTTGGCTAATCATAAGTTGTCACGTCATCACAACAAAAGTTCAAGCCCATTGTGCAAATTATAAGTTGGATCAGGCTGAGTAATTAAAGTTGCTAGCTCATGGTGAAAATTTGGACCAAAGAAAAGACTATGCCTAAGCCCAACTTTTGCCTAAGCCCAAAAACAAATTGATCCAAGCCCAGGTAACGCTCATGGAAATCCTCTATAAATAGAGGTTACAGCCCTTCATTTGAAGGGGAAGGGGGATTAGACGATCTTAAAACTGAAATCTAAAGCTCTGAAGATCTGAAGACAAAAGCTCTAAAGACTCAAGAACCAAAGCTCTCAAGGTTTGAAGATTGAAGCTCTCAAGTTTTGAAGAAATAAGGACCAAAGTTCTTCAAGCTCCAAAGACCAAAGTTCTCAAACTCTGAAGCATCGAACAACTGGAGATTGGCTCTCAAGTTCTGAAGAACTCAACAACTAAAGCTCCCAAACTCAAAAGACCTGAAGACCGAGTACTTAAGAAGCTAAAACGCCTATTAGAGTCCTGAAGACTTTGAAGCTGAAGCTCGAAAAAGGTTTGGAAGACTAAAATCTCTTGTAACTTCTCGAGAGAAACAATCAAATGATCAAATATTAAAGATTGTACTCACAACATTGAAGTTAATACAACTACAAAATTCAACTAATCAAATTTCTTCGAAAATCTCATGTGAACAGGGACACACTTCTGATTCTTATTACAAGGTGGAGTATAATGAATAGAAATGAAGTGAATCTTATATATATTTTTTTTTTTCTTCTCATTAATTGATTACATTTGGAACTGTGTAAATTAACCTACCTTATTGGCTGGTCTTACAAAACACAAGCCTTAATTTATTAACATCATGGTGGAAACAAACTAGAGATAAATTTTTTTAAAAAAATAACATGAACATCAATCTGAAAGTTAGAATTTAATATCTATGATTTTAAAAGTTAAAATTTAATCCCCTATAGTTTACTAAAACTTCACAAAAAATCTCCATAGTTGGATAAAATCTTCATAAATAGTTCCTATTGTAGGAACTATTTAGGAAGGTTTTATCAAATAAAAAGAGTAAATTCTAAATTTTTCTTTTTTAAACTATAGGGACCAAATTTTCATCCATTACCACTCTCATATTTTTTTGGAGTGTATTATTTTGGAAGTGACTATTCCTTTCAGAATAGTCAATGATTTTATGTGCAAGAGGAACTCCAAAATAACTTTTAATCAGCATGGATAGAGAACCAAAGGCTCAACTGTTTATACATACTACCATCTATCTCTCTCCCCAACTCATTATTTGGCAAAAAAGGGGTGAAAATTCTACATCAATTTCCTGCAAATATGACTTTGATGATGAATGTGTAATTCAACTCAATCAAAAGGCTAAAAACAGAACTTTCCAAACCATCCTCAAGAAAATAGATTTAAAAGGGGCATTCAAGAAAAAAAAAAAAAAAAGATGAAGAGTTTGCTTATTCTTGTTTTTTGCGTCTGAGAGATCGAGTCTTGTAACCGCACTTAGTTGGCTTCCCCCAGGGTGTGCGAGACCCCTTTCCATGGCTCCCACTACTCTTGCTCTTACCCTCTCCTCCTCCATGAGGATGATCCACTGGGTTCATTGCCACTCCTCGAACCACCGGTCGTCGACCCAACCACCGGCTCTGCCCTGCCTTTCTCAGTTTCCGGGTTCCATGGCTTGGGTTAGACACCTGACCAATTGTTGCTTTGCACCTAGAATCAATCAACTTCTCTTCACGCGAAGGGAGTTTCACCAAGCAGTATCTTGACTTTCCCTCTGGCAGTTTTAATATCCTTGCAGATGTTCCTGCTGACCGCACAAGCTTCCCGCCTTGACCTGGATTTATCTCGATATTGTGGATAATCGTACCAATGCGCATTGCAGAAAGCGGCATGCAGCTTCCAATTTGTGAATTGATGTCGAGGGTAGCCATGTAATTTGTCATTCGTTCACGGAACGTCCTACCGTATGTCCCTAGATCTGTGAAGAATGATGTAAAAGTATTCATAACATAATGAACCTAGAAGAAGAATTCTAATACATTAGGAAAAATATGACATAAGAATTAGATATTAAGATAATTTGATAAAATATCAAACCAAAAAGTTCATTAATATTTTACTAAAGAAAAAAAGGCTCACTAATATTTTATAACAGAAGATAATTAAACTCAATCGAGGTTGAAGGACAATCAGAAATGATTTTCTAAGGGCTTAAAAACATTTTTTAGCATTTCAAAAGTCATTCCAAACAAGCTCCAAGTTTTAGGATAGCATACTTTGGCAGATATCAATAATTCAAAGGTAAATTAAAATAAACAATAAAATATAGCTTTTACAAAATTAGTACGGAAGTCCCAAGAAACTGAGCAAACGAGAACATATTTCAACCAATTGATCCATATGGGGAAAAAAAGCTTCTAACTGCAGGCTGTTGAATGAAACATAAGAAAACATCATTCAGTAATCTTTGATCTGTCCAGGTTTCTTCATTCTTCAAGTGTTCATGTACCAACAAAAATAATAAAAAGAAGGAAAAAAAAAAAAAAAAAAATAATTATCAGTCTTTAGTCTTTTCTGTTCCAGAAACAGGAGGGAGAGCCAAATAAGAAAGATATTGCAATTAAAAACGTGAAATAAGAACCAAAGCCTGAAATGCATCTAATGTTACACCGAGAAATTTGTGTGTTTTAGGAGATTGATTCAATGGAAAAATGTACTGTAATCAATCTTGTGAGTTGATTGAGTTTAAGTTTGCAAACAGCTTAAGATTTTTTTGGTTGAAATTAGCTATAGTTTCCAGAGAATTTTACTTTGGTTTCTGTTAAATCAGTAGGTGAAAGTAATGGAAATTGAAGGGAAGTGTCTAAGTCTAGCGTTTGATTTGTTGAAATTGAAAATTTATGGTGAAAAAATTAATGAACCTTAATAAGTTCAAGGATAAAAATTACTTTTTCCCCAAAAATTAATACTTTCATGTGGTTGGCTCATTTGGATAAACTTAACACAGTCGACAAAATTCAGTTGGAAATAACTTGCTTTGATTTTGAATGGCTGAGTTCAGCCAGTGTCTTTAGCAGGTGAAGATTAATTTCATTTATCTATTCACTGTGCTTAAATTGGTAAGATTGGAGAACAGCTTTTATAGTCTTTCATTTTGGCATAGGTGTTTGATAAAAAAGCTTGAGAGTAACTTTCAACTTATGCTCTTCAAAAAAAAAAAATAAATAAATAAATCAACTTATGTGTTATGAAGTTGAAGAGAAAAGCTAAAATATGATGAAATGTGGTCAAACTATTCTTTGGAGTATTTGATCTGAAAGGAACCAAAGCATCTTTGGAAAAAAAAAAAAAAAAAAAAAAAAAAAA
>QLSR01000313.1:93709-122380 GCA_031780015.1 Citrullus colocynthis
AAAAAAAAAAAAAAAAAAAAAAAAAAAAGCCTCAATGGGTTTTTAGATGGGACACTTGACAAAGAGTTATGCTTCTTTTTTGTGTTCTCCGCCAAGTCCATTTTCATTCTACACTACTATTGTAATCAATTATTTTTTTTCTTTCTTTCTTAAGGTTCAATTAATTGTTCATAGTGGCTGCCGGCTAGGTTGTTCTTATTCTTCCTTGGGGAGTCTTTTCTTGATAGCTTTAACTTGGTGGGATCCTTTTACATTTTGGTTTTCAAACATTTATTTGTATTGACTTAGTCCTCCTATTACTTTTAATGATGTAATGCATAAGTTTTTGATTCAAACATTTCATTAAAAATTTGATCAAGAATCAACTTATGCATAAAATATGGACAATTAAATTAAAAGTGGTTCAATTACAAGAACAATTTAATGACAGTGAATCGATGTTAGATATTGTAAGTTTTAAGAAATGAAGGCTCTTCTAAGGAGATCGTAAGATTTTGTTCAATGAAAACAGAACTCAACAATTCTTGGCCAAAGACCCCTAGAAGATCTCATGGCTAAAAGGCACCAGGTGTGCACCTCACAGAAAGAGGTGAAACACAATTCTCTTGCTCAAGGATAATGTGTGCCTAGTCATACTTTAAATCATTGGAAGAATCCAAAGCCATACTATCTTAAGTACTAAGCATCAATTTGCGTATAGCTTTCTGCTAAAAAAACATTAGGGTAAGCATAAATCATCTCATATATATTGTTAATCCACATTTACAATCATCATTATTATTATTTTTCTAAGGACACCACATTCGTACAAATGACGATACAAAACAGAGACCAACCTAATGAAAGGAGCCACTAAAAACAGAAGAAGTTATTGCACAAGCTGTATATTGAAAGGATGAAGAGTCTCTCTTAGGTGCCTTGCTTTGATCATGGAAGATTTTAGACCTTGGATTAAATATATGTATAAGAGAAGGGGAGGAGTTGGAATCAAGAATAGCAAATTGTTAGAAGTTCGTTACATGTAGGCCCGAGAGAACATTATTGTTAGGAGTCATTATATATTTCGAGTGTAGGGCTTACATGGCTACCTTTTTGGCTAAAATCCTTGTGACAGTCTGTATTTGGGAGAGAAGATGGAGCTCTTTAATTCTTCCTTTGACAATTACCCATATTGATAAAGAAATTCTAGCTCTTATCAGAAGAGATCAACGAAGTAAAGGTCCATTTTACAGGTTCTTTACTAATCAAATTTCTAGCGTGGAAGATTAGTTAGGTAAGGTCCAAGGAGCTGAATGAAGCGTTGTGTTATTTTAACAAAAAAAGAATTAAAGAAAAAAAAAAGAAAGAAAAAGGAGCTAATAAAAGAGTGATGGAGATAGATATATTTGTTTCTTTCAATCCAAGTGCACCAAAGAAAGTGTCAAATGAAGTTGAGCCAAATAACACCAGTCTTGTTCCAGAACAGGTGATTAATACGAAGAGGGAAGCTACAGATTGAAGGGCAAGTCTAGAAAGTTAGAAACCTTTAAAGAATTTCCCATGGTTTGAGCACCACCCCGAGATGGTGAGCTTAACACTATTACATAAAGAATCAAAATGAACAAGTGTAGAAAAGTAATTATTAAAAAGAGGTGTGCTTATTATTAACAATAAGAAGGCCCTTCTTTTGTAGGTTTTTGGGCAGAGGTTTCCACTGCCCCTAGACTGTTTTATTCCACCTTTTGATAGTATGTCTAGGACATAATAAATGAAGAAAGTAACAAAACCAAAAATGTACATAAGCATTCTGCGTTCCAGAAAATAAAAAGATAGCAATTAAATCACAAGACGTTTCACAATAACCAGGACACACAGAGTAGACAAACATTCCAACCACAAGAAAATATTTGAACTCAAAATCAAAAGATAAAGAAAGGCGCAGAAAAGAAGATGAGATAAAGGAAAATGGGAAGAGGGACTTGCCAGAAACTAGAAGGTCGGAGGTGGGTTCCTGATTGATTGGAGATGAAACTGGCCTTCTGGAAGAGAACCTTCTGAGGCCCCGAAGAGCAAACGCGGGCGCGGATCTCATAGCCATGACCCTTCCGATTGCAGCAGTGCGAAAGGGAATAATTCCAGGTACTTGGGATTCTTCATAAAATCAAAATTAAATGTAAAGTTATTGAAATTGCAGCGAGAAAAACCCATCATAGATAATGCAATGAAGAAATGAAAGGGAAAGAAGATTAGAGAATATTACCTCGAAGATTGGGAAGGAAGCAAAGAGAAATACGACGGCCGGAGAGGGTTTTGTGGCTTTCGGCTGCTGCTGCTACTCCAAGAGGAAGTATACAACTCTGAATCAATGTTACATCGGGTTTCTCCGGTTTTTTTACTAAACCGGAATCCAACCCATTTTTTTTCGAATAATCGAACCAATGTTGATTATTAAATCAAACCGGATATTAAAATATTCATGTATTTTATAGATGGAACATTTCAATATTAAGGATTAACCAATGTCTTTTGTATCCTTTTGTTATAACAATCATAGTATTAAACTTTTATTGACATCTCAATATTTCTATTGATACTTTCCATTATATCATAGAAAAATCTACAAAAACATAAAAACTAAGTAACAAAATATTACTAATGTAAATATAATACAAATAATATACATGTTAATTGTTAACTTGTTTAAGAATCATTAAATGTTTATTTACTATTTTAAACTTATTTTGTAAATTTCTTATTTTTATAATTTCTCCAGAAATATTTATCAAATTGACATTTTATCGATATTTCCATTGAAATTTCATAAAATTAAGACTTCAATATTTTGTCAATATTGACGTTTTAAACCTTGGCAACATCTTTTATATCTTTCAATATCTATTATTGAATTTTAGTAACTATCTTTTCCACAACTTTCCTTTATTCTCAACAAACTTTTCTATTGCTAATCGTTGTTAAACAATGATAGAAAAGATTAGAACAAACAAAGCATTCTCCTAAAATAATATGACAACTAAAAAGTCTAACTTGATTCTTGAAAATAGTTTGTTTTACATAAGAGAAGGGTGAATGTTTATACAACCTAATGAGATACTGATTAATATAGTGTTAAAAAACAATAGAAAATGAAAGGATACAAATTATTCCCTAAAATGGTGAGACTGGGGTCACAAGTATAATACAAAATGGTACTTTGCAATTTCAATATGGTATTCTCCTAGCCTACAATCAATTAGCCATTTTTAGGGCTTTTTATTATTTTTCAAAGGTGAGCTTTTAATTTAGTTTAGTCATTTACTCCAATTTCCCAGCTAGAATTTGATAAAAGAATACTATGTTGAAAGAAAGTAAAGGCCAATGACTGGACAAATAAATATACTATTGAAAATCTACCAAATCATACTACCAGTTGTCCATCTCATACACAACAAAATTGAGGATTTCCTTGAGAGTTGTTGAACTAACCAATACTTAAAAAATAGCAATATTTGGGTGTTTCTAACTTGTATTTCTACATTAATTTATAAAAACAAACCAAAATCATAAGGATGAAGTTGGAATCCCCAATCATATATATTTCATGGCATTGAATCCTAGGGAGAGGCATTGCATTGCTTTCACATATATCATCCTAATTTGGTAAACAATAATGGGGATTCCTATGTTGGAGAGATTTAGGCAGATTCAACGTCAGAATCATCTGGTCCATCAATGTAAAGTTCAAAGTCACCGGGGCTCCATCTGCAAACCAAATTCAGCCGAAAAGTTGCCATCCTTATCCCCAACGAACGCTGCAATCAAATCAAATCAAATATCTCAAACATCATTCAAACGAGATGCCAAAATATAATGTCTCTTGGTCTCATACTTCAACTAAGTCAATCAATATCCTGTTTCAGTTAACACTTTGCATTAAATTTTCATTGTTTGGAAATAAAATGTCTAGCTTATGGAGTGGTACCTAAAAACGTGGACCCAGAAAAGTACTTCGAAGGATATAGAAACAAATATCAAAGTTATTTGTTATCAAATACTTCTTACTGAATAGTCTACAACACAAATGTACAACCTATAGAACAGTAGAACAAATCATGTTCAAGTAAGGTCATAAACAGCCTACAACTTTTAGAAGAGAAAAACAAATAAAAGTCCTTTCTCTTTGGAACTGCAAATTGCTTCATAAGAAATCGAACTTCCAGAACAAAAACCAGAGGAAGGAATCAACAATTTGTTCTATGCCCACAACAGAGCCACCCTTTTTTTTTTTTTTTTTTTTTTTTTTTGCTTTTGTAGATACTCAGTTCTCTCAATGGCAATATAAAAGTGCCTATAAAAAGGGTGTTGTTTTCCTCAAAGTACTTGTTCCAATAACATCTCCAAACACACCCTTAATTTGAGATGAGAGTTAAAAGTGACAATAACGCTATTACCGGAACAAGCCTATGTAACCTTATCTCCAAGTCAGTCAAATTCAATATATATTTAAGGAAAGATCAAGTACAAACCAGTATGCCGGCTGACTCTGGTGATAGAGACTTGCCCTCCTCACATACAACGAAGTCTGACACAAGCTCCACCACACCTGTTCCACGAATCTGATTTATAACCAACAATTTTTTACTATAAGTACGGCTTGCAGGGGCAAAGTGTGTATTTACTGACCTTTATTCAAACGAACAGGCAACCCAAGCTTCCGTAGAGAAGGCTCCATCTCATGGCTAAACTGCTCCAGAGGACCTTCCTTAAGCTCAACCTAACATCATCACATCAATAAAGCAACCAACCACCAAGTTCATATGTATCATAACACAGATTATATATAAAATGATACTAGAACTTTTTGTTGAATCACCACATTCAAATAGTGCAATCAGATTTAGAACCATGAAAAATAAAAGTCAGTTTATTACAAAAGAAAACTCAATAAATGTCATGTGTTCAAAGGGGCACACACAAACCTTTTCTGTGGCTGCACTTCCAGTCCTTGCATAATCATAATCCACATACTCGTTAAATAACCTGTATAACAAAATATTAAAAACTAAATCAATCATTATTCTAAAACAAAGAAAATACCCGAGCATTTTCTTTTAAGCAGTTTCTTCTTAAAGTCCCTTCTAACAGAATTGAAATGCTAACCATGTGATACAAAGTTGGAACTTTCTTTTCGACAAAATTTTCATTTTTAAAATATCTTTCTCAAACGAAAATTTCAGAATTTTGTATTCATAGTTATGGAAATTTATTGAGCACAATTTATCTGATCCTTCAATTGCTAAACTAGAACAGAAGGCATAATTAGTTAAATTTAAATATCGTGGTATTTAAATTGAAAAAGGAAATAGCAACTTAACAATTTATAACTTCTTAGCAGAGTTTGTCAGTGTTAAAACTTAAAAGTAGTGCATGTCTGGCTTACCTCTCAACCTCTTCTTTTGGTAAGTTTGTGAAACAAAGTCCAGCATTTCCGTGCAGAAGCTAAAAAATAGAAGAGTGGATGTTACTACCTGAAGACTACAGAAAAAGAACACTTGAAGTACATGCAATGAGAAAAAAGAGTTTCACCTTGGAAACCTTGTAAAGGCCTGGTCGAATCTCATCAGAAGCACTTCGACCAAGAGACACTTGCATGACTTTGTTTGCTCCAAAAAACAATCTATCCATTGGGGGAAAAAGTCAATTTGGGAACCCATGTTAACTACTCAGTCTGGTCAGGTTAGGTCACATCAAATCATTAGAGAAATAGAGAGGTCATGCATGTGTTAGGATACCTCCTGACCAGAACACACAGAAAAACACATAGAAAACTCAAGAACACTAATATATGAAAATATAAGGAAATATACTATAATTTATAAGAGTAGTAACAAGGTAACCACTAGCTTTCAAGAGTCTTGGACTCTCCCAAATTACCAACTAAGGAAATCCTACAAAAGTTCTTCACACCCAAGCCATACTTTTTCCCACCATTTATAACCGAAAAACCTAACCAATTTAATGATTAATTACTAGAATGCCCCTTACTATTAATCATACTAATTATCCCAATATATTCCTCACTAGGAGCCTCAAAGCATGACATCTCAAAATGCCACTCAGCAGCAGTTCAAAAATTTGCAGTAAATGAGGTTCACAAACAGAACACCCCGATTTTTTACCACTTAGCCTCATTAAACATTTCTTACACTTTAAAAATGTCAACAGGCATCAGAGGCATAATACAATACCGTATCACTAATCAATATTTGAAATGATGTAGCAAATAAATAATACAGAAGCCAGGAAATACAACTTGCCTGCTAGATGACTTCAGCTGCTCCCTGAGTTCCTTAAACTTGAGGTTTCTCATGTTCTCAACAGTGAAAACAAAAATTGAGTTGTAATTTTCCACAGCCTGCCTGATCAGATCCACCATTGATTTCTTGTGTTCCCTTCCTTTCTTCTTGGTTTTTGATAAAGTAACTGCATTTATCCCACGGAACAATTAGTCAAGACACTAATCTGCAACACACTAAAAGTTCATATTTTTCCTCTTTCTTTTAAGTTAAAAACCACACAAGTTTGACACTGAATACTACCACCACAAGTCATTTAACTTCTTAAACTGCCTCAAAAAAATTAACCCATAATATAACTGACCCATTAACCCATATTCAACAAGAACCTTGAATTAAAAGAACAAAATTTAGCACCTTTCTACTCTTAAAGCAAGTCATTAAATTCTCTTAAGATTACTGTTATTTGGATTCTGTTAACGACATTAATCAGCCTACTAAATTTATTTTTCTAGAAATTGGTCTCACGCAGTAAACGCTGTAACTTTAGACATCATGCTCCATATGTAGTAAGCAACTCTACATTTTGTACATACACAGAAACTTTCACCTCAGCCACCTCCTGGCAACACCTATACTAAATTGATTTTTCCCTCAAACTCGATGACAAACTATCTTCTAGGGCACACTAAAGCCATGCCTACCATCAAGGAAAGCAAGCTTGAGGCTCACAGAGCATCAGATTTGTAATAACCTTCGTTCAAGGAGTGGGTAGCAAATGACCTACTCCTACAAGGATGCCTCTACAAATTCCTCACTCTTAAAGTACTTGCTCAAGTAACACATCAAATAACTTCAATGGAACTTTGAAGAGCCATGGAAGAATAATATGCAGCTCAAATCGAGCAAGAAAGATGCTAATATTTATGGAATCTATCCTATTTGATTTCTTTAATATGCAGCTCAAATAGCTATAAGAAAAGGTATACTGAACTAAATATAAGACACTTGACAGTGTCATGGTGCTGAACTGGTTTTGTGTGCATATTAAAGAGCCTCATATATCTTTACATTCAAGTCCTATAACATGATGCAATGTAACAACACAAATGCTGGTCGACTTGCAGCCAACCTAGTGAACTAAGCACTTCAGAATGAAGTTCCCCTCATAAGAGGCAAGAATACACCCAACAAAAAAAAAAAAAAAAAACACCTTCTATCTTACAACTACAACTTTTCTAGTGACTATTTCCCATAATATAGCTTAACCAATCTCTCCTTGTACTGTGTTAGGTTCCTGTAACAGATTTTCATATTACAGCACAATAACCAGATAAGCTAAAATCTATTTCTTTTAGCATGGAAAACAAGGCAGATAGAACAGACCAACAAAAACACAAAATAACGCAACAGATTCATAGATATGAGCAAAAAAAATAGATCAAAAAGGACCTGGCCTATCACGCTTCGACTTGGGCATCTTTTATTGCTGCAAAAAAAGAAACCTTGATACAGACCTTGAGATGGAGTTTTGCAGTAATAGAGAGGGAGTTAAGAGGAGGAGAAAGAAAATTGAGTGTGGAGATGAACCAGCGACCGATAATGGCAGCGATGGAGAGGGAGAAGGGAGAATGGAGAAGAAAGAAATCAAATATGGTCGCGAATTTGGGTATGTCTGCCGCAGGGAAATACAGAAAAAAAGAAGCTTTGGGTTTTAGGGTTTACGTTCTTATTTGAGTTTTCTACACACTATTGTTTTATCACTATTTTCAATTTTTTAATTTTTTAATATTTTGTTCATATTTTATTTCAATATAATCATTTTTAAAATTATTCAGAGCCCCGTTTAGTCGGAGATATTGTTTGATATGGATAAATCTCTTAAATTTAAATCTGTGAGATGGATAAGCAAAACCATAAATGTTAAATATGTGTTTGATTTACCAATTTTATATATAAAAAATAAAATTAAATAATTATTTAATTAAATGAAAGAGAACAAATAACCTAGTCATAAATTTTTAGTATTATTTACTATATTATTATATTAAATAATTATTTAATCACTGAAAAATTAAAAATATAATATGGTTGATTGTTTTAAATGGTAAAAATTGCTCCAAATATTTTCAAATATAATAAAATGTCATTATCTATTGATAATATACATCTATTAGTGTTTATATATCAATGACATTTTGCTATATTTGTAAATATGTTGGCTCATTTTGATATATTTGAAAATAATTTTAATTAATATTAATTTATTAATTAATTAGACTATATATTTTAGTGTTATCTCTGGCATGTATGTTGGGTATTAGAAAATTCATATCAAGTGCATTTTAAAGTTTCTTGGATAATAGTATCCTAGGTTTTAAAAAGTGAAATTATGTGAAACAAACAAGGATATTAAATATTTGTCTAAAATTCTATGGCAAAACTATGAAACAAACGGGCCCTAGAATTATTTTTATACATTCTTATAATATAATTTTGATAAAAATATCAATTCATAGTAGTTTGTGCCAATTTAAACCTTGAATATTAACTTAACCCTAAACTTTTGTAAGTGTATTAATTTGCACATTCTATAGTTGTATCGATTAAACCAATAAACTTACATAAATTAATCAATTTGGACTCTTAATCAGAATTTTCTTTAAGAAGTTCATTATTTACTCTAATTGTCTATTTCGTAAAATCAACATTTGAAAAGTCTACACACATTTGAGAATAAATGCATGAATAATTAAAAATGTAATTGACTGAAATCATAAGTTTCAAAAGATATTGATTGAAGAAAATCTAGAGCAGATGTAAATCACTTACGAAAATTTAGGTTTAAATTGATACCATTCTTAGTTTAGAGTTTTAATTGATACAACCTCCAAAGTTTAGAAGTAAATTGATATTTACCTTATATTCTTTTAGTTATTTGAATATTTTTATGAATTAAAATATATGACTTTTTTAAGAAGGATTAAAATGTATGGGTTAGCCTCTAATATTTGAGTGTTTTTTTAACTTAGTCAAAATGACTTAAACATTTTGAATTTAGTCCCTTTCATTTTAACAATTTTTATATATCTTAGAAATGTGACCACCCATAAGGATTGAATGTAGGGGTGTTCAAATGACCCAACAACCCGAAACTCATACTACCCAACTTGAGTTATAAGGATTGGGTTGGGTTAGTTTAAAATTTGGGTTGGATTAGTTTTTTTTTTTTTTTTTTTGTATTTTTCGGGTTGGGTCGGGTCTCATGTTGCAAATTTGAAAAATTCGAGTTAACCCAACCCAAGTTATAATTTTAAAATATATATGTGTGTGTGTGTGTGTGTGTGTATTATAAGTTCTCATTCTAGGGTTCTTAAGGTCTCCCAACTCTCTACTCTCAACTTAAAGCTTCTGCCACCTGCCTCCAAGTGCCAACTGCAGTCGTTCATTTGCCGTTGTTTGTCTTCCATTGTTCCTCTCACATTGTTCGTTTGCTCCTCACCGCTCGTCTACCACTCAAATCCAGCTCTCTACCATTCGTCTATCGTAGTTTTGCCATTCATCTATCTACCGTTCTGTCGGTTCCTCTGCAACTTCATTCATGTATTGTTTTTTTTAAAAAAAAAAAAAAGAAGAAGAAAAAAACCAACAACCCAACCCAATTTTTAGGGTTGGTTCAAAAAAATGTCCCCAACCCAATTTCTCTACACCCCTAATTGAATGTATTCTTTTTACTCAAAAAAAAGGAAAAAAAAACAGTTATACAAAATAAATAAACTATTACTATTTCTGTTATTATTAAATTAAGAAGGGAGACCACACCACAATTAAGAGCAAAAAGAAAAATTAACAAGTACTCATTCTCCAAGTTCAGATCCCTCGTACCCTCTCGTATACTTAAAAAAAATATGCATTTATATATTTTATTATTATTTTTTTTATAGTTTATCGTTTTACTTTTTAAATTTTAATAGGGTTGTTTTTAAATATAGCAAAATGAGTCTAATTATTTACAAATATAGAAAAATTTCACTGTCTATCAATGATAGACTACAATAGATTGTGATAGACTTCTATCAAGAAAGAAAGAAAGAAGTCTATCGCGGATAGACAGTGAAATTTTTCTATATTTCTAAATAGTTTCATATTTTTTTCTATTTGTAATAATTTTCCATTTTATTAATAGTCTATTGTATTCATTGACGTATAATGTTTTTCCAAATATAACATTAATATTATAAAAAAATTATAGTAAATGGCAAAATTAGCCAAACTATTTATTGCCTATTGTATTCATTGATGAACCTTCAAGTTTGTTAAGTTAATTAGTAATTGACGTTGCAGTGGGAGCCAAGATTGTTGTGTTTGTCTTCAAGTAGAAGGATTTATTGAGCCAAACCAAGTTGTATGTAATGGTAGATGGGTTGCTAAAGCATCATTGGAGAATTTAGAGTGTATTTGGTTTAACTTTTCAAGTGTTTATCTTTGAAAAGTCAATTTGGAAAACGTTAGAGTGTTTGACAACTACTCAAAAATAACTTTTGAAAAAGTGAATTTATGAAATAAGTTGGTTTGAGAGAAACACTTGAAATCAATTTTTTAAAAGATGAAGTGTTTAATGGTTTGTCTCATGTATAATACATAAAATTATCAAAATACTCTTACTATTCATATATCTCACTACCACCATATATATATGATTGTTGTTGGCTACCACCACCTTTCGATAACCATCTATGATGACCAACTCTAGCGATCACCACCGAGAACCAACTCCAATGACCACATATGACGACCATGTTGAACAACCACCTCTAGCAACTAACGTTGATAACCATCTCCAACAACCAACTCTGACAACTACCATCAGCATCCACCTTTAGCACCTAACTCTGGCAATCATCTCTTGCATCCATCTTTGATGACTAACTATGATGACCAACCTGAGACGACCAACTCCAATGCCCATCTTTGTTAATTGCCTCTAACAATCAACTTTGGCGACCATCTCTGACAACCACCTATGATGTTTTATATGAATTTTTAAATTAATAGTTATTTTTAAGTTTTCAATTAAGGTTTTATTGATGATTTTATGTCACGAGCATCAACAAAATAAAAAAACTCATGTGTCAACAAAATCCAAATTTGTAGTAGTCATAATCTAAAATAATGGTCATTTGAGTTGGTGGAGTGGTTGCCGTCAAAAATCACCAAAGTTGGCCATCAACAGTGGTGATTGGATGTTGCTAGAGTTGGCCATTGGCAGTGGTTGCCAAAGTTGGCCGTTGGAGGTGGTCACATGAAGTTGGTCGTCGGAGGTGAGTAACAAGGCATTCGTGGTGATGAGGGTTGAGTGCACTGTTAGTAAACATGATCTAAAATGTTAGTAACATACAAAGTTGGTCTCGCAAACAATGAGTTGAATTCATATCTCCCCAAACACTCTCTTAATTATTAAGATCCTTTGACACTTTAACCGACAAGAGACTTTTAACATAACAAAACAGATTGTCAACTCTCTCTCTCTTGTACACTAGTTATTGTAGGCTTGGGTTTTAATCTATGCCTTCAAAACTCTCTCTTTCTGCAGGTACCCTTAACCACAGAAATTAAAGGCATCCACCAGAAACACCAAAATCACTTTGTGTTGTGTCTTCTCAAATGCTCAAATTATTTGGAAGAAGGGTTGCAGATCTGATGATGATTTCTCTTCTTCTTCTATTTCTCTTCTTCATTTATTCATCAGCTTCTTCTGTTTCTTCACATTTCTCCAATCACAACAACAACCCAACATCACTAACAAAACCCCATTTCTATGGCTTCTTTCCCAAAAGGATAATTCCAATCCCTTCTTCAACTCCTTCAAGAAAACACAATGATATTGGCTTCCAAACCTGGCCATCCCCTTAAATCCACTTCATAATCACCCATATACTGTGTGTATATATACATAGAGAGAGGCACAAGAATTCTCCCTATTGTTAGTTTAACTAATTAAGCTGCTAGCTTTTATATGTGGTATGTACCTATTACATTTGCTTTTCTTCTATCAATATTATTGATGTTATTAACTCATTCTCTCTCTCTCTCTCTCTCTCTCTCTCTCTCTCTCTCTCTCCATATATATATATATATATATTTCTCTATCATTTTTAAAAAAAAAAAAAAATCTTTGGCTATATGGTATTATGCAAAATGCATATTTCAACTTTCACACAAGTTTCTCCAAAGTGTTAGACTTCAATTTCTCCACTATTACGAACAAAACAACTCAGTATATACATTTTAGTTTTTCTATCTATCTAGTCTGTAAATTTTAATTCTACGTCTGATGGGTGCTTAAGAGGGAATTAAAAGGAATGTTTGGTAGATTCTTAAAATTCCAATTTTGTGTCTATTATAAGTCATTGAGTTTTAAACTTTGGGTCTAATTGGTCATTGACCTATTGATGATTAAATTAATTTATAGAACAATACTAAGATATTCAAAATTAAATGTTTAAGGTCGCATTGAACATAAGAATTCAAGTCTATATCAATTATATCAATATTTTTAATAGAAAAAATTAAATATATCAAGAGCTATTAGATACAAATTGAAAATTAATTATCAAAATGAATATAAATATATCTCAACTGACATATTATTAAATTAAAAATAGATAAATTTATATTAGAAATGATTAAAGTTTAAGGATGGACTGAACACCGAATTAAAATAATATAGTGACGTATTAAACACTACTTATAATTTAGTGACAATTCATTTTAGAGCTTTGTTATCAATTCGTTTCCTAAAAGAATCTTCCAATGCACAATGCAAGAAAAGGGTTATAAATCTAATGTACGTGTTTTTTTCTTTTACAAAATAAGAGTAGATAATGTAATTTTTTTAGAAAAAAAACAATTAATTGTTGTTGTTATTAATGTGCGATTTCTTTTTCACTCTTAGTACAACAAAGGTGGGGTATACAAATTTTAAATCTTTGAACTCAAGAAAATAAATAATATGACAAAAATATGACGATTACGTGAGTTGTGTCTAAGTTAGATAGCATTAATGTGAGAATGTTTTACCATGCCTCAACTATTTCGTCACAAATAATGGAATGTAATTAATTATAATTCTTTTAAATTAATTAATAGATATTTTGACTTAATTATAATTCTTTTAGATTAATTAATAGATAATTCATAATTAAAAGTGTGAATCTTAAAACTTAGGGACTAAATTGAAACAAAACTCAACATTTTAAAACTAAGGGACTAAATTAAAACCAAAATCAAAACTTAAAGACTAAAAGTGTAACAATTATGTTCGAATTAAGCATTGTCTACCTATGAATTTGTTGATAATTGAAACATATGATCCCACTAAGTTTTTGTTAAATAATTTATTGGCACAGTTAATAAAGACTATATTTATTTTATGTAAAAGTTCAAAAACTAAGATGTAATAGTGGGGAAGAGCTAAAACGAGAATAGCTCGACTGAATAGTAGTTATACTATCAACCTCAAATTCAGAAATTCAACATCACCATCTACCTATTTTAAATAATAATAATAAATAAATAAATAGTGAGAAAGAAATTAATCAAAACATAATTGAAAGAACAATACTTCAAATAGTTAACATGTCTCTACGAATCACACAATCATTGATTATTATATATAAAGTCTAATGGTGGGATAAAATTCAAATTGGTAATTAAAGCTTCCACATGCATGAACTTTCACTTTTATAAAGTTTTAGAAACATAAAAAAGCAAAAAGAAATGAAAATTTTGAGCAATTTGCACATTAGATTTGATTATATTTGGTTGGAAAAGTAAAGGGACTATTAGCTAGGTTGGCAGTCAAATATGAGAAAGTGAAAGTTGTTTGTATTTTTCCATCAACTTAATATATTAAGTCAATGTCATACTTTTTTGATAGACCATGTGAAGGTGTTTGCTTCATGGTCCCTATGAAATATAATTCACCCTTTAAATCATTAGGTGGAGACTACAAATTAATTCTTTTTTAGAGATATAAATGTTTGAACTAACAAAGTTGGCTTCCAATATGGTCTAATTATCAAAATTATTAGACAATCTTATAAGAGAAAAAAATAAAGAAAAATTAGATAAATTTATGTTTATTGTTATTTTCTTAGAGTCCCCAAAGATGTTAGTATTATGCAATTCAATACTAAATATAGATTAATTAGTGACAGTAAACTTAATTGTATAAATAAACTTATAATACAACAAAAATTGGGATTTCTTGACATTTTTAAAATTGTCACAATTAAAATTTCAGTTATTTTCGATCATTGTATCGCACATCAAAGTATAAATATTAATGTCACTTTCAAAAAATGTCATGATTGGACTTTTAATAACAATAAATAATTGTTAACAACAAACAATTATAAAGCCTATCACTGTCAAGTTTATTATGCCAAGTTATCATTGTCACTAATTGACTTAAAATTGGTTTATTGTTGTATCTTTATGGATATTGATGACAGTAATGAAATGTCAAAAAAAGTATATATAGTGATATTTCTTCTTCATCACAAAGAAGATAATAATGTAACTTTTTATTGTAAAAAATATCGGAATGACTATATCCTTATATCATTGAAATTCGTTTTAGTATTAACAATTTTTTTTAAATGTTAGTAATATGAATAAAAATTAAATTTGACATACCCTATTAGCTTTTGCTTGTGTAACAAAAACATAATTGATAATGGAAAAGCTAATGTTGTTTGATTTTATTAATAGTTTGTTCAAGAAACTGATGCAAGGATATACAAATTCCACACAAGTGTTATTATCAAGATTGTGTTATATATATATATATATATATATTATGTCTTTCCGTGTATGAGTGTGATTTAAACCATAAATATGAAATACACATCACGATCTAGTAATGAAGATAAGATATATTTAAATGAAAAGTCAAATCATTTATCTCATTACGACTATTTGGGGTGAAGTGGTTACACGATGGAGACGTGTATCTTTTTGTGTATGGGTGTGATTTATACCATAGATATGAAACACGTCATGATTCTAATCATGAAGATACGTTTGAATAGAGAATTATGTCATCTGCACACTTAAAATTCCATAAATTTTTATTGTCTCTCTTTAAATAGTTCCAATTATCTAAGTCAAGCAATATAAAAGCCTATTGCTTTGATTAGAATTTCTTGAATTTTTTTCAATGCACCAAAACAAAACTATAAATTTCCCGTGCAACACACGTGTTATGGCAAGTGTATAAAAATGTTAAAAAATACTTTTGAGTCTTTGACATTTTTAGAAGTAACAATTTAATCTTTAAACTTGATTTAATCCTTGTACTTTTCAATCTATAACGACTTTTTTTTTCTTTTTGCAAAGAAAATCTATAACAATTGTGTCTTTAAATTTTAATTATTAGTAATATTTTAGTCCGCATGTACCTTACAATTTGTAACAATTAATTAGTTTCTGTGGTGAAAAATATTATTAAAATCAAAAACCTTAGACTTTATAGCTTATAAACAAATTTAATCTCCAATCAATTTGTCGAACAAAATGTGTAAAATTTTTCATTAAATTTTAATAATAATTTTTATAGTCGAGACTAGATTGTTACAAATTATAAAGTACATCGGTTAAATTGTTACGTTCATGGATAAAAATGTTTTTTTAACCTTAGAAAACTTATTTATAGATTTTCAAACAGACATGTTATTAAGGAAAACAAAAGTAACCACCAATCAATATTTTCATGTGTTCATTATCCTAAATGGTAATAAATAAAATGAATGCAAATAAAGCAATTTAGAATTGATGGATGGATGTATCACACAGAAATTAAAGAGATTTGTTTTGGATAACAAATGAATACAAATAAAGATATTAAATCCTAGGTAGGTGGCCACCATAAATTGAACTCATAACCCCTTGACTCTTTAGTCTTTTTTTTATGTTTCCACTACCATTAGACCAATTCATAATGGTTAATTTATATATATCTATACACACATGCACAATTATATATTTTTTTCCAATA
Source organism: Citrullus colocynthis (assembly GCA_031780015.1). NCBI lineage: Eukaryota > Viridiplantae > Streptophyta > Magnoliopsida > Cucurbitales > Cucurbitaceae > Citrullus > Citrullus colocynthis. Next base: position 110,042 of record QLSR01000313.1, read on the forward strand.
AAATACAAAGAATTGATGCAACACAATAGTAATTGAAACTATCAGTCATTTAATTTATAATATATTTAGTCAATTAAATTTCCTTAGGATTAATTTGGCATGAGAGTCACTTTTAATAGTTATAATGGAGTACTCATTGATTAATTTTTATTTTGATTGTTTTACTTAATTCATGCACCATAATGATATAAATTTCACAAATTAATCTTATTAAATTATATATTTAGTTAAATTTCTTTAAGAGAGATACAATTAGCTAACTTTAATTGTAAATTATTCAAAGTACAATACTTAGTAATTAATTATTTAATTACTAATTAATTAATTTGTTTCAATACTTTAAAGGGTTATTTTTAAATATAATAAAATAAGCCAGCTTATTTCCACATATAGCAAAATGTCACTGTCTATCAGTGATAAACAATGATAACATACCATCATTCATAAGTGTCTATCAGCGTCTATCAATGTCTATCATTGATAGACAATAACATCTTACTATGTTAGAAAATATTTTTATCAATTTTGTTATTTAAAATAATTATCCCACTTTAAGCCATATTTATTGTACAATTAATTATTATATTAAAACAACATAAGATTTTCATGAGTAACACTATAAATATATATATAAATACAATTTATCTAAATAACACTTTCATACCCAACCAAATAACAATCTCATTTTCATACATATTATTTGGACTCATTTTCAATTTCTAACATCAATATAACTTTACATCAAAAGGCCACTAACTCAAAAAATTGTATTTTTAATGGAATTTTTTTTTAAATTTTAAATCAATCTCACATTGTCATGTAATCATTTACTTTTTGTTCTATTATCTTTGTTTTTTACTCTTTTAAGTTATTCTCTCATCCATCCTAAAAAAGAAGAAGAAAAAAAAATCTTACATGCACATCCCATTTTTTTTCTCTTTCCTATTAATTATTATAGGATAAATATTATGCTAAATTATAAAAAAAAAATTGTCCTTGAACTTTGTATTTTATATAAAAAATACTTAAACTTTAAAAAGTTTCAGAAATATCCTTAGCATTAAAAAAGAGTTAAAAAATATTTTTACCGTTAGTTTTAGATAAAATTCGTTAACGTTTTGTTCAAAAAATACTCTTGAATTTTCAAAAGTTTAAATAATAGCCTTAAACTTTAAAAAAAAGTGCAAAAATACCCTTACTCTTAATATATGAAATTATGAATAGAAACTGTTAATATCTCATTGCATCAAAAGTTGCATTAATACCCATACTTAAAAAAAGAGATTAAAAATGTTCTTATCATTTATCTACACCTCATTACCTCTTATATTTTCTTTCTCTCCCGTACTTCAATCTATGACATATAACTTCTCTATTTTCTCCCCTTCTTACTCTCCTTATTAATTGTTTAACCTTTTGTTTATCTCATTAAAGGAAACTGCCCTCTTCTGTTAAAATATATAGATTGTAATAAAAAGAAAGAGAACAATGGAAGCACATCAAGGGAACCTCGAGACTTATATGTTTTAACAAGATTATATGTAAGTAGTTGATTATGTGTTAATAGCCAAATACATTCTTTTTATAATTGCCCATTAATGATTTTGGTAGGGGAGATATTTATTTTTGGAGTTTTGTGAGATTTTATGCTTTAACTTGAGATATTTGTATTTTGTTGTGACCAAGGTTTGAAATAATGGAAATATCAACATCTCGATTTTATGGAAATATTGATATCAATGAAAATTTTAGGAAACTTTATGGAAATTGATAGAAATTGTTATAATTAATTAATGAAACTTTGATTGTGGCTTAATTAGACTGTAACTAACCATTTTCAAAATCATCATTTCTATAAAGTAAGACAACATTTAGATGTATATTTTAAATATATGTGTAAATGTCAATGCGAGAGCAGAAATATAAAAATAAAAATAATGAAAACTAATTACAAAATAATATCAAATATTGCTAATTAATTGCAAAATTAAATGAAATAAAATGTTTACATACAAAATAATTGTAAATTGTTTATTATAAAATGTACATGTCTAACACCAAAAAAATGATCTTGGAGCAATTCAATTTTGAAGTGAAATAATATAAAAATACAATAGAAAAAGTTTGAATGAAGTTAAAAATAAAGATATGTTATTTTTCTCAATTTTGATTTTTTGGAAACGAAAGCTTTGGATATTAACATTTTGGATGATAAAACTTCCATTGGGTGGCTAGCATAGCTAATTGCTTATCAAAATTTCGATGAAAATTTGAAGAAATTGGGGGAAAATCGAAGTTCTCCCCTTATCGAAATTCTGACCCTGTCGAAATCTCGAAATTTCGAGATTTCAACCAAAAATTTACACTATGATTGTGACAAAATTGGTACAAAGATTGGACAAATGAGAGAAAAATGAGAGTATCTATATGAAAAAAAGATGATATCTATATAATTATTTGTTTTAAACTTGGTTCTTTTCGAAATCAATAAAACTTCAAACCAATTGATTAAAAACAATAATGCCACTTTCAAAAGTTCAAGAATATTTTCTAAACGAAGCACAAACGGTTTCTGTCAATATACTTAACGGTAAGAGTATCTTCGAACTTTTTAAAGTTTAGAGGTATTATTGAAACTTTTGAAAATTTAAGGGTATTCTGAAACAAAATACTAACAAAATTAACGCAAAGTGTATTTTTAACTCTTTTTGAAAGTTTTAAGGTATTATTAAGACTTATCAAATTTTAAGGATACTTTTGACAAAAACAAACGACAAATAGTAAAAAGTGAAGTGCATAGCTCGTGGATAAATCACTAAAGACTATTCTCCCACTTCTGTAATGGTTGAACTCAAAAAGAAGAAGAAAGCATAGAGAAACTTGACAATGGTTTCAAATTCTTGCAAAGTTTGAGCTTGCTGAGAGATGCTAAAATCATATGGTGAGTCCTTGGTGAAGAATGGAGAGGTAAAATAGTAGGGCACATGAAAACACTAAAACTGCCTATAAAAAGGGTTAGTTTTATCTGATACACACAAAATGGACAACAATATAAAATAGTTAGGCAAAAATCTGATCAGTACAAGAAGGCAACATAGACATCTCAGAACGAGAACTACAAAATCATTCTTCTCAGAGGTCATAATATCTTAATCAGTTGAGTTATAGCTTAAGTTAAGGAAACTCTTTATAGTTTAAAAACAAACTCCATAACTTTTACATTCTTCTCTGAATTTCTCTACCCAAAAAAATGGCACTACATACGTAATTCCTCAAGAATCCTGAAGCATACTCTCCTGTCAAGTTAGAGCCATTGAAACTATCCAGAATGCTAAAAATTTATGCAGATAAATGTTCTTGGTGAAGATACACAATTGGAATAACCTTTTCATGCTAGAAGATTTGGAGTTATTACCTCTGAGGATCTGATCATCAATTAATTGGGTCATATAGTTAGCCAAGGCAGTTGATGGCAGATTTTGAGTATTCAAAGCATAAAATCTAATAAGTGTTGGGAAGAGTGAGAGAGAGGAAATTGAAATTTTTAAATGGCATAAGAATCAACTAATTGAACAAGATTGATCACTTTCATAGACATAGAGATATGGCAAGTCATGCTGGGGCTCTTCACATTTTCTTATCTATCACTTATATAGTATGAGAAGAAGTGGATTCTAATTGAAGAATCAAAGATTTTGTTTTATTATATTTTTCTTGATAAGAAACAATTTCATTGATGGTATGGAATTACAAAGGAAGGGCGACTTCTTCAATTAGAGAGAAGAGAAGAAACACTATAGTGATGAAAAATAGGAGAGCATTACACCATGTCGCAACCAAACTAACTATAGCTTCAGAAAATCTAGGGTAGGCAAGCTCCTTTTCTTGGAAGGTTCTTCTATACCGTTCATGGAAGGTTCTTCTATACCGTTCAAGCCAAATAGTCCAGTAGAAGGTTCTCATAAAGTGTTCCCATAAGAGCTTCTTTTTAACTTTTTAAAAGGATGACTACCCAAAGTGTATGCAACGAGCATCTGAGAAGATGAACATGGGATTTCCAAGCTATTCTTGCAAATGGTGCACTATTGAGGAGAAATATTCCATTGGGATAGGCTTCCTTGGAGTTTTTCATATGTGTTCATAGCTTTATGAGATAATTCTCAGAAAAAAAAATTGACCTTTTTAGGGATATGAGATTTCCATATCTGTTCATAAAGCTGTGGGGGAGGATTCAGTGTTTTCCTGTTGAAGATCTTTAAGGAGAGAATTTGTAGAAAAGATACCGTTTGTCTACAATTGTCAGGTCTTTGGTGTAGGTGGCTGCCTCAAGGAATTGCATCAAGGAGGCAAACTCATCAATTCTAGTGTCCCTCAGATTTCTTCTAAGCTGTTAAGTTCCAGCAAGCATTTTCCATATTCCACAAGTCTGTTATGGATGGTCCCATCTTTACAAAGAGAGCGATCCAATATAAGAGGGAAACTTCTGTATAAGGGTACATCCTGATAAAACCTGAATATATTGAAAGATACACGATAACGAGAATACAAGATACAAGATACTTGGACCCTCCCAATCTTGAGATACTCTCAAAACCTATTACTTCATATTTACAAAGAGAGTTATTCAATATAAGAGGGAAACTTCTGTATAAGGGTACATCCTGATAGAACCTGAATTTATTGAAAGATACACGATGACGAAAATACAAGATAGAATGTACTTGGACCCTCCCAATCTTGAGATACTCTTGAAACCTACTACTTCATATTTCAAAATATTGTTTTATCCTCCTCCTTCCCTACTTACTGTATTTATAACCAAACTTCCTAACAAACTACTAACCAATTACTAATATACCCTTAATATCCCGCTAATACCATTCCTATCACATCCCCAGCCCAAACATCTTTCCAAAATGATAAACTCCTACCATTACCAACAATGTAGCTCATTCTGTCATGGATGAGGGGGCAGTACTGCAATCTGGCCTTCCAAGGACCTTTTGCTGAAGAATCAAACTATATTAATTGTTTTTGTTTAATTTATAGATATTCTGCAGACTTTTTTCCTCTCAACTTTTTTTTAACAGTGAAAAGATTGTTAGGAACAGTTAGAGAATGAAAATGATCATTTTTTGTCAACACGTAGGGGTGAGAATTTGAGCCTCTAACATTATGGTTGAGGATATATGTCTAAACCAGTTAAGCCATGCTCAAGTTAGCTAAAATTGAATACTTAAGTTGAGACAGGCATTTCAATTTCGCTGAAAACTCATATTTGCAGAAGTATATAAGGTTAGCAGTCAGGTCAATATATTTCGGCTCACTACCATAAGTTGTAACTCTACAAATATACAGCATGAAACGTATGGTCGAGATTTAGATCAAATATAAACAAATCAGAGTTACATCTAGCTGTATAACTTTGAATGTTCCGGCAGCAAGATAGCAGTTATTCCACCTGTACTTATTACAGTATGCTGATGTTCCGTTTTTGGGTGTAAACTTCCAAAGAGCCCATAGAATCACTCACATGTTAAAGCTTTATTCAAAGCATCAAAAACACTTTGCAAGCTTACCTCCTCCACGATCACAACCTTGCCTCTTGATTTAGAGCCAGAACCAATAGACACTTGTCTTCTTTTGACACCTAAAACCTGTGATAAATATAGGGAAAGATAAGGAAGTAGTGTTCATATGATTCAATCAAAGGAGATCTTCATTTCAGCATTCGGAGTACCAAGCTTTATGAGGAAAGAGAAAGAAGAGAGAAAGAAGTTTCAAGGTAACATGAAGACCCCAAACCTAAAAGCTCCAATTTAAGGGCTATTAAGAATTTGATCCTTAAAGAAGGCTTTTAAATTTGTCCAACTTTTTTAATTTGGGAATCTCATAGCTACTGTGAACATGTGTGAAATTTTAAACGCCCAAGATAAATTTCACATCCTACGAGCAAAGGGAACAACAGCCTCCAAATGCAAATAGTGATCAAACACCAGAGTTTCAACAAACTAAGAACAACATTATTATCCGTCAAATGCACTAGAACCAATCACACGTTCAAGGCTAAGAAGCTTCAGTAAGCTTTGGATTCTCACATACAAAAATAACGATAAACTCAATGGAGGCAGTTCAAGGAACATAAACGGATCAAAAACTCTATGACCGGTTTCATATGATGCTACAAGATGAAATTGGTTGAGCTTAATTTTATTTGCATTTATTTGCATGCATACTTTATTTTGTACTTTTTGTTTTGGACTCATATTTGGAGTTTTTAGTCTTATTAGGAGGTTTTAGTCTTATTATGTATTTTTAGTCAGGGTTATAATGAACTTTGAGTTTTTCTTTTAGCTAAGAAGGATGGATTTGGAGGGGAACGGCTTTTGTTTTCGTTTTTTTTTTTTTTTTTAAATGAAATTTTCTAGTAGATGACATAGTTTCATCACCGCTTTATAATTTTTTAGCCAAGAACATTCAATAGGTCTGATCAATTGTTTTCAGAGTGTTCGAATTTGGAGTGAGGAAGTAATTCTCCTTAACCAAATCGGAGTTCAACAAAAATTAGTTTTCCTATCAAATTAGCTTTAAAAAAAAACTCCAATTTTCAGAATCTTCACCAAAAATCCCAAATAACAAAAATAATCAATTTGGGGAAAATGGTTAAATTGGCAATGAAAATTCAAGTACCGGGAATAAAATTTAAAATAAATAAATAAAGAAAAAAAAAAGCCTTGGGAAATCAAATAAGAAGCAGCAAAGAATGAATGGCCAACTCACAGAGCTAATGTAATCAAGAAGTGCAGCATTAGCTTCTCCATCTTTGGCCGGTGCATCGATTTGCACTCCTAACGCATCATCGCCAAAGTCTGCAATAACTTCCAGAAACATACGACTTAAATGTCATAAACTGAAAAGATATAGAGCGAAAGAGAGATATAAACCTGTTATAGAAGCGATCTTGGAGCCAGGCTTTGCGTGGATGGTAATGGCGACGGAAGAAGGAAAAACAGAGCGAAGACAAGATGGGTAATTGTTGGTTTTGACGGAGGATTGAATTGATTCAGTAGCTTTCAGCGCTTTCGTTTTTCCCTTCTTCGGCGGAGGCATTTTCTTTCCCAAACCAAACGGGATTTTGCGAGCGCTGATAGAGTTTTGTTTAGATTTAGCCCGTAACTGTCATAATAAGTTTGTTATAAAATATAGAAATGGTATTAATTTAAACCCTAATTTAATCCTATTTCATACCTAGTTTAAAAGATATTATGCGGTGTCAATTAAATCCCTAAATTTTTATTAGTAATTTAGATTAAGATTACATTTGAAAATCGTTTATGCATCCAATTCTTATATGTGTATAAACTCCTTCAAATATCATGTTAATAAGTTAGTCTCTTGGAATTACAATACTTGAATACTTTTTATATTACATTACTTGTTGACAATGTATGTTTGCACTTGACCATATCTTTCTTAATGTGTTATGGAACCAATTTTATACTTACAAATATCAATAATCATATCTCCATATATATTTCGGTGTCAGTTTGCTTATCACAATTTGGTTTTCTAAATTGTTTAGAAACTAAATCCATCTTCATGAAGTTTCCTAAAAGAAATTGTTGTGGGTGAAAATAAACCTAACAAAATATTGTAAAGCCAATAAAAACAAAGAGGCTCAAAGTGAAAGTGAACCCAAAATCAAATAGAGCATGGGGTTTAGGCCCAATGAGCCACACATGAGCCGCATGAAAGCCGAAACGAGTCAAATGCCCTAACTAGGTACCTTGGTCGATGCCAAGGCAGCCCAATTCACTCCTTGACATGCTTGGAAGGTGCTACTATTAACCAGGGAAGACCTTTTGGGTCCAATTCAACCTCTTTTAGTCTAATACGGTTCTATTTTTTTTTTTTAGGCAAACAGTTGAGCATCATGTTGCTACTCTTGTCAAGGGCATAATGGTTGCCCTCACCGCTGCCACCCGGAAAATATTTTTTTCCTTATTTGTCGTAGACTTTCAGCAATAGCTTTTCTGTTTTGGTCACCATGAAGATTATCTGTCTTATAGACTTTTTTCCTCATATATATTGGTAATATTTACGTCTTTTAAGATCAACCCTTTTATGTTTTTGTTATTGATTGAGACAACGATAGTCGTTTTGAAAGAAAAAGGTATATGTTCCTCTCTATGAGGCTATATTCATATGCTCTTAGTGTACGACTGAAAGGTTACATTCTTTTAGCAATTCTGTTAAAAAGTTAATGTGTTGATTCTTACTTAGAGAAGTCTAAGTTCAAGGATAGTGAGGTGATTTCATGTTTAAGGGGAGCCTACACAAACTTGTTTGATAGTTGTTTCAAACATGAGATAAAAAGAGTTGTTGCATAAAGAGGAGTCTCAAAGTTTAGGAGGGATCTAAACGTGTTTAGTGCATCAGGAGAGGAAGTCTCAAGTTTAGGGGAGCCTAAACTCTTCATTAAGAGTAAACTCTTTGATAAGTGTTTCATTATAATCACTTAACTTTATATAGTATAGTTTCTTTTCATCGAGCACGTTACCCTCAAACATAGACGTAGTTACGCCAAATTAGGTTACTATTTTTGTGTGTTCATTCTTCTTTTACTTTACTATTTGGTATTTAGTCTCATGTCTTGTTTGTGATATTGTGTTTGAATTGTATAATCACTCCTTAGATTCACCAAAAATTTCATGACTTTTTCTTTTTCCATCATATATGAAGAGACACTTAGAAATGTAATTTTGACTCAAAATGGACATTCGAATTCCTTAACAATGTCACTGGGAACAAGAGATGTTTAGATACATAACTTGTGATTATTTTATAGAATCTGTATATGAGCACATGTGATATGCTATATTGGAATGAGTGGCTGAAAAATGATAGCTTTTCATCCTTATCAAACCATCTTTTTAAATAAGGAAAAAAATAAAATCTTTTTCCCACTTTGTATTTTGAAACCCCACTTTGATTTTCCACTCATATAACGATAGATATCCCATATGCAGAGTTGAAGCCTTTATTGACTTTATTCCCACTTCTTCATTTTTAACATTTGTATATTAGTTTAAAGTATGTATAAATCAATTGACATAACATGGATTAACGATCAAAAGATAGTAGTTTGAATCATTCTATCTTTGTGGTACTAAAAAAATTGTATACAATAATTATATATTGGAGATTGAATATAAATTTCTATAATTTTGGAAAAAAAACTAAACTTACGTTCTTTCTTTTATTTCAATGCTAAAAATAATGGTGGAAATTCGAATATAATATTGACTTCTTGATTAAGGATATATGAGTTAACAAGTTATTATATGCGTAAAAAAAAAAATTTTTTTTTTTCAACACAATGTGTTATTAAAAATTGGTATGTGTAATAAAAAATGTTTCTTTTAAACATAGCGTGTTATGGATATAAATTTGGACTCAAGTAAGAGCATACTAAATTCGACCAAAAAAGGAAATTAAATACAAGATCCAAAAGGACCCACCTTGGCCTCACTTACGGATAAGGCTCGGGTCCAACTTTTTGCCTCATAGTTATGTAATTTACCCACCCATAATCCGATACTAAATTTGGGAGGGGGACCATTAGATTGAACTCAAAGAAAAAAATATTTTTGTAAAAAGTTATTTTTATTTAAATAATTTTGATAAAAGTTTATTAAAATACGTTTAAAAAGTTATTTTGAACTATTGTCAAATATCGATTTTGAAGAGAAGCAGAAGAAACCTTCGGTTATATAGCCTATATCTACGACGTTATAACTCTAGAAGAAGTAAACTAACTCTAACCTTCAAAACTCATACTACATCTTAAATTTTCTCACTGATTTAGACATCGGAAGTGATATTTTTTTTTTTAAGTCACATCTTTTCTAATAAAAAAATTTACCAATTGAACATGCGTAGATTATGTCACATTTTCTTTATCCAGATTTGTACAACTCATTGTATTGTGTTTGTGAAGGCATAACATTCTGTAAATTTTAAAATACATAGTATTATTTTTTTTTTCTCTTTATCATTTATTATTATAATCTACTTTCTACTTTTTTTTCTTGCATAAATTAGCCACAGCAGATCTTTTTCTTTGTCAATATATGCATGTATTTATGTATGTGGGTATTTATTTTCTAATATATAGTATGTTTTATTCAAAAGAGTTAATTTAGTTTTTGATGTTGTAATATTTTTAAATTATGTTACTTCATTTTGATTACTTGATTTTATTTCAAGAAAGACGTGGACAACATGTCTTGGAATATATGTTTTGAGCAATTTGTGTTATCTGTTGCAAATTCTACCTGGAGATTTTTTTCTTATTAGTTGGGGATTTTTGTGCGAATTCGCAGATTTGCTTACTTATTCTTACAAATAATAATTTCTTTACAGTATTTTCAAGGAGGTTCCAATGAGCTATATATTCTGCTTATTGATTTTGTTTAGGGTTAGCCCTTCCAAAATAGAAGAGTGTGTTCATTAAGGATTTTGAGTTTAGAGATTATGTAAGCCCTTATGTTCATGCATTGTTATTGAATTTTAAATACTTTGTTGTTGAGGGTGTCACCAACGATCGGTGAGACCAGGCTAGATTGTTGTGAGTGTAGTAAATTACATAAAGAGTAAATGAGAACTCGAGTCGAAACAAATACGTAGTTGGTGTTGTATATGCTAGCACTTTATTTTAGAACAACAAGAAGAAAAAGTGGACATAAAAGTGGCAACTCTTTGTACCTTTCAATCCAAATAATGTAGCACGAAAGTACCAAATTGAGGTGTAACATAAGTTGAAGTATTCTACCCCCAAGATCTTGTAAATCATACTTTGAGTATCATCCACAACATATCATATCCAATAAAACTTCTCCCTCTCATTGCAATCTATCCAAAAGAGAGGTACATTTCTACTATTAAAAAAGTCTCAATTTCACCTTTTTTTTTTTTTTTTTTAATATAGATGGTATGGGAGATCAACATCTGGGGTTAGGGGGAGAGTACATATCAATTACCGTTGAACTAAATTCACTTTAGCTTCTGAATTTTTGTTTTGATTCTCATTAAAAGGTATATATAAATTTGATATTCTAAAGTACATATATATGTAGTAAGTTTTCAACTAATTACACATCAAGGTACCTTAACCTGTCTTTGTAATAAGAGTAGGATATATCATACAACTAATTAATTAAAAAAAAAACATTTTAAATAAGTTTATGTAGATAAAAATTATCTTATATTTTTTATAAAATATGAATTGGGTTCATGAGCTTTTCAATATTTAACTATATCAATGCAATTTAGATTCTTTAAAAAAAAAAAAAATGATGTATTGTAATAGATGCAACAACGTAACCTTTCAATTTTGTAGTGTCGACAAGGTATATATGCTTAACTCCACCAATTTAACATTAATGTTAATAAAGGTGGATGAAATAAATAAACCAATCATATAGTTCTTAAATAACACGTGAATGTGCCATGTAATCTTTAAATTGATGTAGTTAAAAACAACAATCTATTAGATTTAAAATTAAAAATTTAATACATATTATTAAAAACTTTTTAAAGTAGAATAACTAGGAAAAAAACGACTTCAAAAAGTTAGAAAAATCCATTGAAACCTTTTTAAAGTATAGAGTAACAAAACCCACCCACACAATCCTGAAGTTTATAAGGCAAATTTGTAATATCACTTAATTTTTTTTATTAATAAAGTGGATCACATTAAAAAAATTATCGAACAAAATTTAAACAATAACTCTTTTCAAATATAACAAAAGAAACTAAAATATTTATAAATATAGCAAAATTTCATTGTCTATCTGCGATAGAATGTGTATTTTGCTATTAATAATAAATATTTTAAGCAGTTTTACTATTTAAAATAATTTTTCTTTAAACCATAATTAAATTTTAAATTCAATCCAAAAATAAGAAATTATGCATCAAATCAAATATTATATAACATTCCCAAGAAAAAAAAAAAAGGTAGTTCTAAGTGAAGTATTAAATATTAAGAGTAAAGAAAAATATTTGTTTGAACTTATCCGTGCTATGTGGTCGGAACTTTTACCTCCAATTTGGTCTATATGGGCTTCGAATTTTAATTTAATCCATGCATATAGATTTTTTTTTTTTTTTTAATAAAGTCATATCTCTTAATTAATTATGGAAAAAAAAAAAGAATAAGTAAAGGGAATATTATAATAAAATCTCCGATGTAGTCTCTATGGCTCTGTAACACACTACAAAAAGGTCTAACACTATTTTATTAAAAAAAAAAAAAAAAAAAAAAAAAACGTATTC
>QLSR01000313.1:122416-144862 GCA_031780015.1 Citrullus colocynthis
ACTATTTTATTAAAAAAAAAAAAAAAAAAAGAAAGCACGTATAAAATATTTATCACTCCATCCTTATCCTCTTTTATAAAATTATCCATTTGTAATTAATCTCTAAAATGAAATATATATATATTTTTAATATCACTTCGATAAAATCAAGAGCCCATTGGAGTGAATCTATGTTGTGGCTAGAACATTTTGCTACATTTATTCCAAATTTATATCATAGCTAAAAATAAGCTTCTAAACTCCATATACCTTACCTTTTAAGTAGTATTGATCTCTTGGTCAAGAATATGCATATACGCTCACGATATTGATACAGTTATGAAATATCATTATTGTTAATATAAGTGTGACCAATTGTGGTTTGTTCTCGTTCAAAAAATTACAGGACGAAGAATAAAACTACACCAATATTTAAAATAGTGAATGGTGTCTTACTATGTTTAGCTTGACAACTAAAAAACGATTTAGATGTATTGATTAAATGTGAATTTTAAAAGTAAGTGTAAAATGCATAACATTAAATTGTATATATTCCTAAAAAACATTTGGTTCTTACTCGAATTTCAAGTATGGGCATTTTGTGATGTTGGGTACATTCCTAAGCTATTCCCTCCCCTACGCAGGGGAGGAGGCTCATTTGGGTGTTGATTCCATTTCCATCCAAACGTGGATTCATGTGGTTCATTAATTTTAAATTCTATTATGCTTTTTGGGCAAAAAGAAAAAAGGAACACTCTTACTGTCGTAAACCACAACTACTATTGATGCTAAAATCCAACTACGGAAAAATTGATTAATCGGGGATTCCCTATTTAGGCGGAGAATGGATGAGGTAGTGGAGGAAAAATTCGTTTCGGCTATATGGATACGGGGATATTCCCCATCATCCTCTTTTTTATTTCTTATAATAATTTAATGTTATGTTGTTGTTACTATTATATAAATATTATAATTGATTTTTTTCTACTGTTTGAATGGTCAAGATAATTAATATGTTTAAATTGAACATTTAAATTTAGATTTTACATATGTGAATAATTATAAAATTTGACAAATTTCTCTTTCAATTCAAATTGTCCATGTGAAATTCATCCTATGAAAAAATTTTGTTAGAAATTAACTATTTAATTAAATCTAGGTTGTTCAAATAACCCGACAACTCGAACTACCCAACCAAAATCTAGAGGTATTTGAATTGAGCGTTTTGGGCCCGACTGATAATACAAAAGTCATTCTGTTCAAACAGTTTTCAACTCAATCTTATTTTCCACCGTTTCCATGGTTCAAGATCTCATTTTCGTTTATTTCTTAAGTGTTCACGCATTCCAATACTCTTCTAATTCCCAGTTATTACATTTCAGCTCCCCAAACAGCCCCTAATTGTCTCTCCCATCAATTTACTTGGCCTCCTATTTAGGCTTTTCAAGGTTGTCCCTTGTTCATTTAGACTTTAATAGTATTGGGCTTTGCTTGTCTTAATTTTACCCTTAATGTTACTCCTTTTTTCGGGTTTGTTTTCTAGGTACAATAAATCCTAGAAAATTGATATTTTTGTTTGTTTCATTCTCATTATTTTTCATTCTCACAAACAACTTGCTGCTATAGATTACGCAAATAGCTACTATAGCATTTCTTTTTTTTTAGTATGATATTTTTGTAGGTCAAGTGAGCTTAGCTAAGCGATAATTATCATAACCTTCCATCCTAAAGGTAGAAGGTTCAAATCCCCTAACTCAAAAATGTTAACCATGCATTGTTGTAATTTCTTTTAATTAACTAAAGAACATTTTAATTTTAATTTTCTTCTCTTTACCCTTTTTTTTAAATTTTCTTTTATTAAATCGTACAATTATTGGAGAAAAAAAGGCACTTCAAAAAATAAAATGAGTTTAACTCAATAGTAATTGACATGACTTTCTTCCTTAAAATTGGAGATTCGAGAGATGTAGTATTATCAAAAAAATTTCAAAAGTATAGGTGACATCTCTCACTTAAAGTGTCAAACACTGTGTTGTTAATGGTAAAATTTAGTTAATTTTATTAAGAAAGCAGCTGCATGCATTTATTTTAATTTTTTTGCTTGAACTTTATGGTAAAATTTTAAAATAGTACATAGAAGTACCAAATTGAATTATAATATAAAGTTAAAAGTATTGCCAAAGATCTGATAAATCTTACTTTAAATATCATCCACATCAATATTTTTCTTTATAGACAATCTTCCTTGATTGCAATCTCCCTACTTTGCATTCATTCAATTCAAAAAGATATCTTCTCTTTTGTACTTTAAATAGGACTAACATTTTTAAAATCTAAAAAAAAAATTACTTTTTTTTTAGACAATATACTTAATTCGACACTCAAATCAACTACGTAAATGTCTAAAGAAGAAGGCATAAAAACATTCCTACAGTAGACGACTAAACCACATCATATCAAAATATGACTTTTTGAAGTATATAAAACATCAAGAAAATAGTCGAGTTAACACGAGCATAGCTCAACTAGCATAAACTTGTACTATCGACTTCAAAATATGAAATTCAATTACATCATCCAATGTATTGTTAAAAAACAAATAACAAATAAATAAATTGATGGAGTTACGTACAAATTGTAAAAATGACTAAAATGATATTTAATTGATATTGGATGCACTAATAAATTAATGGCTAGTTGATATCGAAAATATTAATCAATAGCAATAATTTGATATAATTAATCCAAATTAATAAAAAGTATTTTCTTTTTAACATCTAGATAATGAAAGACTATTTATTATAAATTTCTAATACATTGAGTAGTAAAACCAAACCTAAACCCAATATCAAGATATCAAAAAATAAACAAAATAATAATAAAAAAACTAATAACGATAAATAAATAAACTAACAACGACAGGTACAGTTATTAATTATATTAGTATGCTTGAACTTTTATATTTCAAAAGAAAAGAAAGAAAAGAAAGTTATCTCCTTTATATGCCGACAAGTGCTTTGTCAAAAGCCAATCCGACGACACATGAATTTGTATTATTATAACATGGATCTTGTTTCCATATTTCATACTAATTTGAAGCTCAAGGAGTTATTAGTCGTTATTTGATAACCATTTTACATGTGGTTGGAATATATGAGCGATTCGTCATTCTAATTTTTTGTTCTAATATTAGAAGATTATTTTTTGTGTTCAAGACAGTTTGGAGTTCGTCTTTCTATTAGGCGTGGTTGTCGTTGTTCTACATTTAGTTTGACCTTGGTTGGAAAAAGATCCTATTCTTCTGTTGGTACAATATGACAATTATTTTTTTATGAAATGACAATTCCCTTCACTCCAAAGTCTTTGAGATTCTTCAGGGTTACGAGTCTAATGATCTTATAAATCTGGCCAAGTAGTGGAGCTTTTGGGGTAGGTACATTTAGTGGTGGAAGAAGTTCAAAGGAAGGATCGTGTCACCTGACTTCTATGTCATTCTGGAGCCTTTTTTGGTTGCTAGTTTCAAGGAATGTTTGTGTCTTGACATTCTATAGTATCTTGGGTCTAATCTTCTATGATTTGGAGGTAATATTGATTATGAGACACTCTTTCATTACTTCGGTTGTTGTGCGAGATAAGTAACATAAACATGAGATCATATTAGCCATTGGTGTTTAGATATCCCTAGTGATTATATTCCTTATAATCTAGAGATCGAATCTTGAGACAATTAATTCTTTGATTATCCCGTTAGTCGAGATATTTGGAAAATTTTGCTCTTATAGGTGGAATGCTCCCATAGGGCTTATCAAGTGGGAGATAGAACTTGGATGCATTTATCATTTTAGTGTGACCTATGTGTTCTTGTCACATTATCTATTTGTCTTAAACTGCTTCTAAGAGTGATGACTATCTCCATAAATTAACACGAGCCCTTTCAACATGTTTTGTCCTAAACTCACTTGATTCTTAAAAATTTCCTAAGAAGGTCATCCAACATAGGATTGCTCCAAGTGAAGGACACTTAACTTTAGAGTTCCTATGACTGAGCCACCAAAAAATAAAGCATCTCAGTGCAAGGATGGTGTTGTTAGGTCACAAGGGATACAAGAGAATGTCGAGGCCATCAGGTGTGAAACCCATATTCTAATCATGATCCAAATCATGGGCATGAGACGTTACATAGATAATTTGTACGGTTATTTGATTTGATGTGTTTCTATATTGTTTTAAATGGTTTGAGACTTCAATTGAAGGGGTTCATGTAGATTCTTCCCCTTAGAATTTGTTTCCTTGAAGGATTTATGTGAGTGTATGTATTACTTGTCTTAGATTATAACTCTTATAGTTATGCTTTGTTTGTTCCTTGACCTTAACCTATGAGGTCGTATTAATTTTGTTGCAATTCAATAGTTTTGCGAAAAACAAAAAAAAAATGTTCATAAAAATTGTGCTTATTTTCTTATAATTTCTTTAAAACATTTTTCATCTTTTTTCTTAAAGTCGTATTCTTAACCAAATTTTGAAAATATATACAAGTCTTTAAAATTATTTTTTAGTAATTTTTAAACCTTGACAAATTTTAAAAACATGGTTAGAAAGTAGATAACATAGTAAAAGAAACTCATAGGTAGGCCAAAAATATAGTACTGTTTCAAAAACCAAAAACAAAAATATCAAGACCCACTTTTATAACTATTTAATTTTTTGCTTTCGATTTTTAAAAAGTAAGCTTCTTTGTGTAACGACCCGACTAACAACTATCTAATCGAACCATTACCCAATGCATGCAAAAGTTTGAAAAACGACACTATGCAAAATGGTAAACAAGAACCCATGTTTTTCATGAAATTACTACTTGTTTTCATTCAAGAAATCAGTGAAATAACAAATAAATAAAATATTGGTTTGGGGTACCCCTAAGGAAACAATAAAAAGAAACTTCATGAATGAAAACTAGCATAAATAAATAAGAAAGACGAGTCTTAAAACATGGCTAGATAGTTTGGACAAAAAAATCCGATACAAGACATGAAAAACTATGCGAAAGCTACTACGGGTCCCGTGATGCCATCAAGGATTCTTTTTGCCATTTGTCGGCACATTCCTTCCTTTACCTGAAAAATATATAAGAGAAAAGGATGAGTAATTATATTACTCAGTAAGTAACCTCACTACCATGGTCGGGCTAGGCACCTATGTCCATTAAGTGCGTCAAACATGTGAGACATGCATATCTATCATACATCATACTTCTATAAGGGAATGGTTAGACCCGCCCGACCGTTGGTCATAGATGCCCACAAACCTTTAGTGAGTCCGAAGGAGACACTTACCTCTGGTGATCCCGAAGGAACACAAACCTCTAATGTACTCGAAGGACACAACCTCTAGTGAACCCGAAGGAACACAACCTCTGGTGAACCCAAAGGAACACATCCTCTGGTGATCCCAAAGGACCACATCCTTTGGTAATCTCGAAGGACCATATCCTCTGGTGATCCCGAAGGAACACAACCTCCGGTGGACACCTAACCAACGTAGGTGGACACCTAACCAAAGTAGGGGAGTAACCACTACTTATCGTACACGATCAATAAAGTTCATAATCATTTCATAACATGGATTCATACGCTATCAGTAAAGTTCATAATCGTTTTACATAGGTTTATACACTAACGGGCACATATAATTTTAAGACATGGAAATCGCATACAGGCAAAGTATCTCTAAAGTAGCTCTAGGAGCCTACTATATCATGGCAACTAAACATATGGCCCGAAGGCAGTTCAGGTAGTAAGATTACTTACCTGAGTGTAAATCCATAATGTTAACCACACTGCAAACTCTCGCACAATTCCTGAACAAACTGGGAGTACAATTCCCCTAACTTAGGTTACTCATCAAGCATAATCCGTCATAAGTAAATTCAAAGTTCATTCGAGGGAGTCCTTACCCAAACATGGTTAAACTCGCAGTTTTCTTCAATCCTACGAACCAAAGTAATCACTGACCACCTATCAAGATTTACCAATTAATTCATATTCCCAAAAGATTTACCGAACTACGCCACTATCCTACTCGGGTTCGAGATACTCACCTAGGAAATATCGATCCGGCGACTGACGGTCAGGCGAGCAGTTAATCATAGCCGAGAGCGAGATTCTGAGCTAGAGTGAGTGAGAGCGAGAGTCTTAGTGAGAGCGACTCCCAGAAAAAGAGAATTTGTGAAGGTGAGCGTCGACTGAGAGAGACAACGGGAAACAGAGGGAAAGAGAGAGTGCGTCTCCGGGAAAAAGAATTTGGTGAGGATGAGTGGTGACCGAGCGAGAGGCAGACGGAAAAAGGAGGCGAAAATAGTGGCTCAGAAGAGGTAATCGGGAGAGAGAGTTCATCTTAAAGTCATATCTCATAAGAAAAACCAAACTAACATTCTCAATAAATTTCGTTTTCAAATAAAGAAAAGTATCACTCACAGAACTCTTTAAGGATAGTTTCTCCTCTATCCGCTATTTCCCTTTTTCCGAGCTTCTTGGACGCAGCATCCTAATCCTGGAACGCAAGGTTTTATTCCTTTGGTAGCTTGGATAGTTACAATCTTACCCTTGGACGCAAGGTTGATAGCTAACGCGAGGTGTATCCAACGCTTCCTTACTTCTCTTTTCGGATGCATCGACCGTGAAAGGTCCAATTTGGACGCATCATTCACCTTGAAACTTAGACGCAAGGCTGGCCCTTTTAGGCACAAGACAATTTATTTAACCCAATGGATAGTTAAGTTGTCAAGTATGTCTTCTCTTGACCGTAGACTTTTACTACGGACGTAAGGATTCCTTCTTTCTGCCTTCTCTCTCTCCTTTCTCTTAAGAACTCTTATTTCGGATTCATCAGTCACTTCTTTTCTCTCAAGGTCCTATTTATAGCTTTGTAGTAGAGGACTGATCATACTACTTCTCCCTTTTTGCCATTTGCTTGCCACATGTTAAGCTGCATGCTTAACCAATCATGCATTTATCCAAGCGTCACCTTGCATGAAATACTTAACATACTTTCTAACACCTTCCGCTTATAAGGTGTCAAGTTTATATAGCTTATCTTATACGTCTAACATATTCTAATATACAACTATTCATTCAATCATACTGCCCCTGTGTTTTCACTGAATTTCCTTTTAAGGTTTTAGTTTCATTACTTATTTCCTTTGTCTTCCGCCATAATACCCTTGAAACCATTTCTTCACTGTATATTACTAGGCGTCAATGTCCTAAATGCATACTACTATGCGTTTGTACCTTACCGCATCATATCACGCGTCCAACTTCCTACCCTTTAAACTATTGAATTATAACCCATGTGTTTACCTGAAATCAAAGTTATATTTCCATTTACCATAGAATTAAGCTCCTCAACACATAGTTGGTAGCCACCCTTCAACACACAGCAAGCCTTCGATCGTAGTTACCTTAAACATTTGGTCTTTAGGCATAGACTTCTTTATCATCACCAAAATCCTTACTAACGCATAATAACCTCCAACACATGCTGCTCCTACCTTAAGTTTCCTCGGTTTCTCTTTTCTTTACAACTTAACACTCTCCAAAGCTAATCCCATAACTTGTTAATTCCCAAGACTAAGTGTGAGCCACGTGTTTTCTCTTTTCCCTAATTCTTATTTCCCTTTTCAAAATTCAGTACCAAATTCTCTCCAATTTTAGGTACCACACTTTAACGCTTTACCATCTATGCATTAACCGAACGATGTTCAAGAATATCCATTGTTTTCCTAATATTAGGCGTTCAACTAGTCTTCTTTTCTTCTTCTCTTACTGGCCATCTTAAGAATTCTGAGTTAAGGTCTTACACCTCACACTCTTAATAAGATAGATGGACTACTCCACTCATTTCTCATTGATTTTAAGATGGAACCTCTTACTATCTAATAGTTTTTTCCTTTCTTAAACGAAACATTATAAATTCATAGTCAAATTCTAAAAACAAAATTTTTAAATTTTTAACCAAATTCCAAATTTAAGAACTACTTTTTGAAAAAAAATATTTTTATTAGTTGTGTGAGACTTATAATTTTGTCAATTACATTCATAAGCTTTCATAAAACTAATCAATTTAGACTTTCATTTAAGATTTTCTTTGAAAATTTTCCGTGAACAAGTTTTAATTGTTCATTTTGTTAATCTTACATTTGCAGAAACACATGCAATAATTGATGCATGGGCGATTTTCTAGGACAATCTTAATAAATGGTCAACATTAATTCGCCCATGACAATTTAGAAGCTTAATTTATACAATTATACATTTCACAGGATGTTTTCAAGCGAAATCTAAAGAACTGTATAAATTGATATTGTTATGAAAGTTTGAGTTTTAACTGATACAATTCCAAAGTTTAGGGGTATAAATTGATTTTTTTACAAATTCTTGTATAAAAAGAGTTTACACAAAGAAGCATAATACATTTGTTGAAGAAATGTGGTGGCATGGGGGATATTCAATTAAAAAAATTCATGACAAAAGAAAAATACAGAACAATAACAGGAAGAAGAAGAAAAAGAAGAAGAAGATGATGATGAAATTCATTTAGAAAAATTAGGAATCAAAAGTTTTAATTTCTCTTTCATTTCCCATTTTAAACCATATTCCTACAAGAAATATAGTGAATTAATTGTTGTTCATTACCCAAAAAAAAAAACTTTTAAAAAAATAAAGGAAACACAATTTGCAATCCATAATTTATTCAAACAAAGATGGGTAGACTTAATGAATAAAAAAATTCAAAACAAAATTAATAGTTATAAAAGAAGATTTCTTTGACTATTTGGTAACCGTTTGAATTTTGATTTTTATTTTTTAAAATTAAGTCTACACACACTACTCTCACCTCCAAATGTCTTTATTTGTGTTATCTACTTTTTACCAACGGTTTAAAAAACCAAATCAAACTTTGAAAACTAAAAAAAGTAACTTTTAAATACTTGTTTTTGTTTATGAAATTCGGTTAAGAATTCCACCACAAAATATGCAAATCATTGTAAAAATGGGAAGAAAATAGACTTAATTTTCAAAAACCTAAAACCAAAAACAAAATGATTTCCAAACGAGGCATTAGAGTTTAAAAAACTGCACCAAATACCTCGAACATATGAGTTCAACTCTTTGCAACCCAAACACAAACATATAAACTCAAACAAAATAACTCTACACTCCAAAGTCCCAACACAAACAAATAAACTCACACTCTGAGCCCTAATCAGTTGTTAAGTGATAATCAAAACAAATCCCCCAACACACATAAATTAAAACCAACCCCAAGAACCATTATTGCAAAGGAAAATGGAAACTCTAGCACGTCTACAACTCCCTATACATATTGCATACTACATATATAATAAGGAGACTTTAATATCAAGATTTCTTTGGGTGATGATCCTTTGTTTTATTTTAAAGTTTAAAGTTTACCAACTAAATATATACAAACCTTGGGACTAAAATTAATTTAATATGAAATTATTATTGAAATTGTAACTAAGTTAAAATAACAAGCATAGGTCTTTAATGTTTTCTTTTTCATGTTTTTTATATACTTGATTTAGATTTTAATAAAAATTTTAATTCAACATAATTTATTTTAATCATAGAGCATATACAATATTTTAATTTTAATAAAAAGAGTGAAGAAATAAATAAATTATAAATGGTCTATATAGTAAGGCTATGGTTTTTTTTTTTCATTTAATTATTTGGAGTTAGGTAGTAAGGTTTGAAAATTCAGAACTATATAAAAATAAAGATGTAAAAAACAAAATTGTTAGCAAATATACCAATCATGCTCAAAGTATTAGTAAATATGACACAATGCAAAAGAATTTATAAATGCAGCAAAATTTATATTGCTAATAGGAGTTTATCACCGAAAAAGTCTATCACTAATATAGAATTTGCTAGATCTATAATTTTTTTTTAAAATATTGTCATATATTTAATTATTAGTTCAAAAAGTGTTACATATTGCAATTACCAGAAGAAGAAAAAAATCTTGAGCCTGCCAAAATCACTTGTGACCTCGGGTAAAAATAGCAAGCATTATTCAAGGTTGAAGTCGAATTTGATAAAATAAAAAGTCTTGATTGAAAAGAAAAATCACTATCTATACATATATATAACTGTTTTAGTACCTTTGTTTCTATGTTTACACAATTATGATTGTTTGTGCATCCATTTACAAATTAGAAAGAAAAAAAAAATGAAAAACCTTACTTCTTTTTAAATTACTTTAAAATGTGCTTTTTAATAATTTAAAATTAATTTTGTGAGACATAGTTTCCAACATTGACATATGTGATTTCACTCATTTCAAAATTAGTCCCACACTTAACTTTAAAAATTAAAATAATAAATTATTTTAAGCATCGTTTGGTGACTATTTAATTTTTAATTTTTATTTTTTGAAAATTAAATCTAATTTCTCTAAATTTCTTACCATGGTATTTATCTTTCTTAAGTAAAATAGTTGAATTTTTAGCCAAATTCCAAAAACAATAACAAGCTTTTAACTACTCTTTTAGTTTTCAAAAATTAGTTTTTTTTTTTTTTTAATTTTCAAAACTTGACTTGGTCATTGATAGAAGTTTAGAGTTGAAGCGTTTGTTTATAAACTTAATTTCCAAAAATTAAAAACAAAAAAATAAGGTCTTGTTTGATAACTATTTTTTTTTTTATTTTTCAAAAATTAGTTTTTTTATAAAGCAGTCCCTAAGTCACCTTGGATCATTGATAGAAGTTTAGAGTTGAAGCGTTTGTTTATAAACTTAATTTCCAAAAATTAAAAACAAAAAAATAAGGTCTTGTTTGATAACTATTTTGTTTTTTATTTTTGGTTTTGAAAATTAAGTTTATTCCCTCCTCATTTCTTACAATGATTTGCATCATTCTCAAGTACAATTGTTGAACTCTTAGCTAAATTCCAAAAACAAAAACAAGTATTTAAAAGCAATTTTTTTTAATTTAAAAAATTGGCTTGGTTTTTTTAAACTATTGGTAAAAAGTAGATAACAAAGGAACAAAATTTGGAGGTGAGAGTAATATCTATAAGCTTAATTTTCAAAAACAAAAATTAAAAACTAAATAATTACAAAAGGAGACATAAATTAGAAGGTAATGTGAGATGATATATTGATTTGAACAAATTAGGGGCAAGTGAGTGGTGTAGAAGGGAGGTGAGAACCAATGTAGAAATGACACTTGGAGATGATCTACATAATTAAAAGATAGGAAGATCCAAAAATGTAATTTATGTGGTGCTATGATCTTTATTTGATTGCATATTAATTGTTTTTATTGAATTTTCTTTTTTCTTTGCTTCTTTGACTGATCTACATTGAAATTAATTTTGGTTTAAATAACAAGAAAACATTTATGAAATTAATAAGCAACCCTATTAATTTAATTCTATATTTAGATTAACAAAAAAAAAAAATCAAAATGAATGAAAAACAAGAAGACAAATTCTAATTTCTTTTTAAAAAGGAACCCTTATCTACGGGACTTTTCATAATTGTGGAAAGGGCATATAATCTTTAGCTTTTTACATTTTTGTCTCTTCCACGTTTATTTATTTTTTGATCCATAGGATTTGAACTTAGATTTCATTCCATATTTAAATTTTGAAAGTGACAATTTTTTTCTAACAATACGACAATTGATATCAAACATTATATGACTAAGTTACCCTCATTTTGGCATTCAAAAATGACATTTTTTATTTTTATTGATGGCAAAATTCGAATATAGGATAAGGTACATGATCTTCACATGCCTCAATAGATAATATGTAGTTCAAGGGGATGAGTTGTTCGGCAAAAGAAGAACAAAACACCAGTGTGGTGCTGGCCACACAAGCGTACAATGTTGCTTAAGTTAGAAAGTGAAAAAGTTCAACAAGCTTAGGATTTAGAGAGTTTGAATGAACTTATCCTTAATGGAATTATACTGTGATTGACCTCGAGTTTGCAACTCTTCTCTTTTATAAAAAGGAATGGAATTGAACCCATTCGTTCTTGAGTTGGTTGGCCATGAGGAAGCCCAAATTCGGCCTCGCCCTTCAGTCAATCCTATATCTTGGACTTTTGAGCTAGGCTTATCCTCCCTTGTGCCCTAATCGGCCCTTGGGTATTGAGGACAAAGTAAAAGTTAAGTTCTCACTAAAAATGTCAAAATATTTAAGGAAAAATAAAAGTTTTTCAAATATAGCAAAATGAACCAAACTACTTACAAATATATAAATGATAGACTTCTGTCACTTATTATTCAAGCGATAAAAGTTTACCGTGATTATTATGAATAAGCAGTGAAATTTTTTTATATTTATAAATATTTTAATATTTTTTTTAAAAAAATAATATTAAAATAAACATAATTAGACGGACATAAAATTAAAAGTAAAGGTTTGATCCCTGGGAAAATATAAAAAGGAAAAGAAAAAACAATATTAAGGACGATAATTATTATTTGTTGAGGTTGGAGGGATTGCGGATTAGGAAGGGAAGCTTCGTAGGAAGAGAGAAGTTAGTGTGGGTCCCACAGGAAATGGGTGGGCCCATCTTGATTTTGAAAGCCCATTTAAAGCCTTTTGAGTGGAGGATCCACATAGACGTCTACGAACTCTATCTCTTCCATAAACCCTCCACGTCACCATTTCTTTAAAATTTAACTAAAAATATTAATTACCTATTTTCCTATATGCTCCAATATCCTCAACATTGCTAGTTTTCATAAATAATTCATTTAACCATTCTATTTATACATCCCTTTCTACGTCTTGTACTTGTGTATCCTTAATTATGTAAACAAAATACACGTAAACCTATCATTTTAACCACCATTCTAAGTCAATAACTACATTTATATATACACACACATATATACTTGCCATTATATATCAAAAAAACATCTTTTTTTTTTTTTTTTTAAGTAGGTTAGTAGGTCAATTAGTGATTTTATATAGTATTAGAGCATGTGATTCAGGGAGGTCTTGTGTTCAAACCTAGAGATACACCCTCACTTAATTATACTTTATACAACAAGTCTTAAATCACTAGTTGATTAAAGAGGCAAAGTGCGACGATTGACTATAAAAAGAAAAAATGGTGTGCTTTTTATGTGCAACAACATCCTCACACTCCTTTGCTAAGTGAAAGGTTGATGTGCACTTAGTTTCCAATGTACTAGACAAATTTTAATCATCGCTCATTTTAGGAGTTGAAAGTTCAACACTGTTTCTTGTTTTAAAACCTCAAATCCATTTTCTATGTCCAAGAATTTCTCATTCATGGATGAAATTAGTCAACATCGCCAAGCAAGAACTTTAAAGGATACATGGTGGTCAGTCATCAACAAAAAAAAAAAATATGTGAATGTGAAAAGAGAGATAATGTTGTCCTTACGTACACACCATATACAAATCTTCCATATTTAAATATGTGAGATAAGTTAAACCAAAGAAGAAACCAAATGATCTCTATATCATTCACAAAAAGTGTTCACATAATCACTTATTTATTTTGCATTTTCACAAACTTGATCAAGGAATTTTAATACATTTAAGAGATATAGTACAAAACTACAAATGAACATCAAACAAACGATTAGAAAAAGAAAAAAGAAATTCTGAAATGAATTGATTGTGTGGATTCCAAGGTGCATAAGGTCAGAGATCTTTAAATCCCTTCTCAAAGTCTAACCAAAGTTAATATACATTTCAATTTTACGAAAATATTGATAGATATATGAAGAAAATATCAATATCGATCATAAGTTAAAAAAATATACATGTTTGAATTAATAATTAAGTTGTTTTTACTTCTAATTAAAGTTATAGGTTTTGTTAGTAGTATATATATTTTCGAATTTATAGACATGATATTTTGTATATTTTATAAGTATTTAAAAAAGATACCAAAAATAACAATTATTGTGTCGAACATTTCATTTTATAAATATATCAACATATAATATTTTGATGTATATAGACAAATATTTAAACAACTCCTCGATCTCAACCAATTCAATAAAGCAATTTTATAATTCATTTAATTAGACACAAATCCATAATTCCTTGAGAAAGATGCAAATACAATTAATTTTTCAAAAAAAATAAAATAAAATAAAATGGTAATCGAACGAGCCTTATAAATAAGTTGTTTTTACTTCTAATATAAGTTATAGTTGTTGTTATTAGTGTATATCGTCAAATTTATAGATGTTGTATATTTTATGAATAAAAGATATGGATTAATGTTGAATCTTCGATAAACATTTAAATAATGTTAGAAACTATTAAGGAACAAAAGCCATAAAGCAAATCCATAACCCCTTTAAACCTCTTTCCCACTCTATAAATACCTCTCCTTCTCCACCCACCACCTTCACTTCTCCACCTTCTCAAATTCCAACAAACATTCAAAACCCCAAACAAAAGGAAAGAAAAAATGTCAGCTGCTTCCATTTCCACTCCTCATCACCTCATTCCTCATGAAGAGTTTTATTCTTCCAGAAAACTCCTTCTTCACTCCTCCCTCCACAAGCTCTCCTTCACCGCCGCCCCTCCCTCCGCCCTCCACGACCAAACTGAATTCTACTCCGGCAGCGGCGGAGACACCACCTTCGACACCAATGTCGTCATGGTCCTCTCCGTTCTCCTCTGCGCCTTAATATGCTCCTTAGGCCTCAACTCCATCATCAGATGCGCTTTGAAATGCTCCCGTCTCGTCGTCTCCGACGACCGCCGCCGCCCCTCCTCCGCCGCCCCCGCTTCCACCGGAGTCCACAAGAAGGCCATCAAAAGCTTCACCGTGGTTCAATTCTCGCCGGACCTCAACCTCACCGGCCTAGACTCCGAGTGCGTCATTTGCCTGTCGGAGTTCGCCGCCGGCGAGAAGCTCCGGCTGCTCCCGAAATGCAACCATGGGTTCCATGTTAAGTGTATTGATAAGTGGTTGAGTTCTCACTCCTCTTGCCCTAAATGTCGCCGGTGTTTAGTCCAGACTTGTCAGAAAATCGCCGGCGTCGCCTCCGCCTCCGCTTCTGCACCGCCGCCCGCGGTTGTCAACTTAGCGCCGCTGGATCCGGAAGCTCTGGTACGGAATTTACGGCTGTAATGGATGACAAATATGAATTAGGCGAAATTATTTAGAGTTTAATTAAAGTTTGAGGAAATTGTATATATTTTTGTTTAATTTTTCCTTCATCATTTTCTCTTCTTCCTTCACTGCTCTCTCTTTTTTAGTTATAAATTGGAAAATTATTCAATCAAATTTGTGTGTCTAATGTGTCTTCCAACTCTTAAAATTATAAATTTAATCTTCGTTTTAATTTTTTTAAAATTTACGAACTTCACACAAAATTTAAAATAATTTGGCCAAGTTCTTTAGATGTATAATTCAAATTTAGATGTAATACAACAATTAATTCTTAATTTTTTTTAATTTGTTTGAGACTTACTAAATAAAGAAGTTAAAAGATGTATTAGATCAAATTAAAAGTCTAGGATGGATTGAAATATTTTGACACTAGATATAAACTTTGTAGTTTGACCCCTGTTTAGTAACCATTTTGTTTTTAGTTTTTAGTTTTTGAAAATTAAATCTATTTTTTTACATTTTTCTTACTATGGTTTACATTTTTTAAAACATGATAAAAAGTGAATAAAAATCAAAAAATTTAGAATTAGAAGAGATATTTGTGGACTTAATTTTAAAGAATTAAATTTATGATTTACTTTTTTTTAATCGTTGATGTAATTTTGTGTCTTTTTCTTCATCGAATGAAAACAAAAGTCTAAATTAGTTTTCAGCCACAATTATTTTCTTCGATTCTTTCTCACAAATTCTAATAATTTTCCAATAATTTTATTTTATGAATAAAATTAGATTCAAATTGATTATATCTTGGGGAAGTAATAAATTTTTATTGGGAGGCAGAACATTTTACATTATAGCTTTTTAAATAAATAACATTTGAGATTAAGATTTAGTGGAGAAATTAGACAGAAAAAAACTTACAAATTTTAACCTATTTATTTGCTCTCTACATTTTACTTTATCAATTTATATAACTAATGTTGGAGGAGTTTGAGGTTAATTATTTTTGTGGTTCATGAGAAGTGGAGTTTTTAAATAATATTTTAATGATAATGCTTTGTATTATGTGACGAAAATTATATTTGACTTCTATATTTTCTTATATTTTTTTTAATCTGATCTGTTTAGAATACAAAAAATAATTGCATGTGTACACTGTTTCATCCCACTTATTAAATTATAATGAGTTCTAAGATGGTGTTTGGTTTTGACCCATTTCTTTCAATTTAATTCTCATCAAATCAAAATGTTGGAAAATGTGCATCTATTTGAAAAATAAATAAAAATATAAGCTGAGTTTTTAAAAAAAAAAAAATGAATAAATAAATCAAGTTCCATGTAGCTAGTTACATTTTAAGGGTAGAGACATCAATACTTATGCTTTTTAAAGTTTTAAAATTCTGATTGAGACATCAAAAAGCACTTTAATATAAAAACAATAAAGATGGTCATTTCTTAAAAAAAAAAAATAACAATTTCGTAATGTTTCAATTATAAAATCATCCATCAACCAACAACAAGTTGTAACGCCTCGAGTTTTAGAGGGGGACATAAATAACTCGAACTCAAATCTGAATGACAAAGATCTTGAGAATATAGAAGTATGAAAAAGAAAGATTTAAAAATTTTTTTAAAAAAATTACTTATATCAACAAGATGCACATGTCTTTTTCAGTGACACAATTATAGAAACTTCAAAGTTAAGCATGTTTGCTTGAACAATTCTATGTTGAGTGATCTCTTGAGAATTTTTCTAAGTAACATGTGAGTGAGGATAAAACATCTCGAAAGTACTCGTGTTAGTTTGCAAAATGATATAGAATAGTTTTCACTTTTAGAAATAGTTGATAAGTAATTTGATCATATTTTATTTCAAAATATAGATGAATACTATTTTGAAAATGAAACTTAAAAATAAAAATATATATGTTAGAAAAAAAAAAAAAAAAGAAGAAGAAGAAGATTAGATTAAAATAAAAAGAAAAATAGAAAGGCACTTTGAATAAATGGGAGATGAGGGGGAGAGCACTAATTAATAAATGAAATGAAGTAGGGGGCTACATTAATTGCATCAAAAGGAAAATTTTGTACCGTTTGTAATTGGTTTTGGTTAGGGAACATTGGGGCCATTACCCTTATCATTTGACCAACAACACAACAATTAACTCAACTCTATACAATTGGACACCCACCCTACTCATCATAACTATAAATCCTCCTAATTCATTCTTTTACATTAAATATTATTAATTGTACCCAAAAAATAATTTAACCAATTACGTTAAATAAAATAAATAAAACCTGAATGACACTTATCATTTTTGAATTTCATTATGGGGATGCTTAAAATTGATAAAAATTAAATATGTCAACTTATTGCAATCAGCCTAATGAAATATGTCAATTTGTTTTTGTTTTTTCGTTTTTTCGTTTTTTTTTTTTTTTTTTTTTTTTTTTTTTTTAATATATATGTGTGGAGCTAAGGAGAAAAAATTACAAAGTCTTGTTATAACCAAAAGATATAAAAACTAACTTGCTATTTCATTTTTCTGTTATTTGCATGTGGGGATCAGTCATGCAAGTTGTGTGAATCATCCATCAAGCTTCAGCTCAATTCTTTAAAGAGGTAAGTTTAAATTCACCCTTTGTTTCAACAATCTCCACCTTGAATTTATACTTGCCTATATCTGTTTTACTTGTGTGGTAAATCTGTGATCTTGAGCAACTTTAGACAGTGCTCAAGTTTTGTTCGAGTAACAATTTTGGTTAACATATCTGCTGCATTATCTTCTGTTTTTATTTTCACGACACTGACTGTTCCTTTTTCGATTATTTCTCTGATGAGCTGTAGCTTCACGTCTATATGCTTTGTTCTCTCATGGAATTGCTGATTTTTAGATAAGTGAATTGCACTTTGATTATCACAAAAAATATTCGCTGTTTGTTGANGGATACACAAATTTCGTTATTTTGAAAATATCAAAATACAAAAATACCCCATGGACACCAAATACCCATTAATCCAAAATATAAAATTAAAAAAAAAGAAAAAAAGAAAAATTAGTTAGTATCAAAGAGACTAGCTAGATTTACTTGTTTTCACAAATTTACAAAATCAAGTAGAGTTAATTTGGTAATTTCAAAAACCTAAATTCAAATCATAGCAACCAAGATTGTATTAACTATTGAAAACCTAAATATTTTTAAACTTTACAAAAATACAATAGTAACTAGTTCAAAAAATCTAAAATTCTAAATTTTATTAACTATTAAAATAACGATAACAAGGATGAATGCAATACCGACAAAAATGAAATTTATAGTAAGAGGAAAATCCGTCGACTTTAAAAATCCATTATCTGAACTTAATATATTTGTATAAGTGGTTACAAAGGGCCTATTTGGTAGATAATTCAGATTTTGTTTTATGTTTTTAGATTTACGAATCCAGCAAATTAGTGTTTGGCAGGTGGTCTATATTCTGGTTTCTAAAATTATTTTTGAATTCTATAATCCAAACTGTGCAAATTCAAAAAACATAACATTTTTATGGTTTTAGTGCACCCAAATTGTGAATTCAAAATTTTAAAATGAAGAATTATATTAAAAAATACCAACACAATAACAAATATAGTATTTCATGTTATAAATTCAATTATTTTTGTTAAATTAAAATATGATTATATAATATATTATATATGATATGATATTACAAAATAATAATTATACAAAAAATTTAAGATAAAATAGTTCATAAATTAATTAGGAACAATTTATAATTCAGTGTTACATTTAATGCATAACCATAATGAGTTTTATGATTTCTAAATATATTTTTAAATATATTTTGAAAATTTGTATAAATTAAAATTTAATTATTGGATTGGCTACTAGACACATATGAAAATATGATATATGATTCTATTTTTTCTTTTTTTCTTTTTTTAATTTTTATTTTTTTTTATTTATTTATTTATTTTTTTGATATGGCCTATAAAGCAGTCCCTAAGTCACCTTGGATCTAAAATGTTACAAATACCATTCTGAAATAAAATACATCTGTATGTATAGAAAGAAAAAGGTTTCGTCTAATTTGGCAAGTAATGCTTTGCCACTACCAAAACAGGGCTCCAACTTTAAATCATAATCATTAATTTATAAATTAAGATTTAAAATATACATTAAAAAAAAAAAAAAGAAGTATAATAATCTTCCCTTGCAAAGTGGTGTTGCATAAATGTTGAGACAATTGGAATCCAAACCAGATAGATAATAATATTCCATGCTTTGATTTTTGTATATAATATTTGCAAACTCATGCATTTTTTGATCCCTTTATTGAAAGGCTATCATTTTTGGGAAAATAATAAAAAAATTCTCTTTTTCTCTCTCTCTTATGTTTATAATATATGGTTATGAATAGTATAGCCAGAAGGACATGTTAAGGACTTCAAGAACACATGTGTGCACATGCACTACTCTCAAAACACAACTATAAACACTGTTTTGTGGAATGTTAACCTATTTTTTGAGAGAGAAAAAAAAAATTAAAGTTTGTGTTATTTTGATCATCATCATGTCATGTTGCCATATTCAGGAGAGAGATTGCGCGATTATATTATGTTATTTATGTAATGTCATGTCAACTTTAGACGTACAATGTTTGTCCATAAAACTGTGTTTAAATATTGTCACACGATAACTCTCATTTGATAACTGTTTGCTTTTTATTTGTTGTTATTGAAAATTAAGCTTATCAACATTCTTTTTACTTGATATATCTTTCTTCCTTTATTGATTACTTTGTTGAACAACGTTTTAACATATTAACCCAATTTCTTAAAACTAATTTGGTAGAGAATTTGGAAACAGAAATTTGAAAACAAAGGATTCAATAAAATAAAGTTGTATTTCATGTTTTCATATATGTGTTTGATAGAGAATTCAAAAATTAGATTATAATTTAGACAATTCTTTTAAATGTGTTTGATACTATATATTTATAAAATATAAAACTAGCTCTACCCACTAATATTTATTTTACCATAAATTGTTATTAATTTATTTATGGATATGATTTATGTTAAAAAAAAAAAAGTATATAATGATTCTTTTTTAATATTATATAATTTATAATACATAATATATTTTTTTTAAAAAATGAATTGAGTTTATAACATGACATATGTGTTTCTAAGTTTTCAAAAACAGAATTTGAGTCGTTTGCCAAACACATATTTGCTGAACTCAATAAATATGAAAACATAAAACATAATTCAGATTCTCTACCAAACAGATCCTTAGGTATCATTTCACAAGCATTTGGTTTTTAGTTTTTACTATTTAACAACTATGTTAAATAAATATTACTTCTACACTTAAAAAAAATAAAAAGATTTGAACATTAAAAAATAAAAATATAAAATAAAGTTTTTGAAAATTTGCCTTTGTTTTTAGAATTTGACTTAGAATTCAAGTCTTTATTTAACCAAGATGGAAACCATAACTAAAGGAATTGGAAGGAAATAAGCATAAATTTCATAAATGAAAAAATTAAAAAGTTATCAAACAAAGCCTAAAACCTCATTTGATAACCATTTGGTTTTCGAAAATCAAGCTTATAAACACTATTTACACCTATAAGTTTTTTTATTTTGTTTATCAAGTTGTCACTATCGTTTTCAAAAACTAAGTCAAAGTTCGAAAACTAAAAAGAATAGTTTTCGGAACATTTTCTTTTAATTTTTTTTTAAATAAGAGATCAAGTGTTTCTTTAAAAAAAAAAAAATGAAAACCGTGGTACGAAATTTAGAAGATAACAAGAATAAATTTCAAAAACAGAAAACTAAACTAAATCATTACCAAACGAAGCTTAAATTTTGATATTTTTGGATAAGAGATTTTGAATTAAGTCTCAAATTCATTATTTTGATGCTTTAATATTTCTTTGGATGGTTAAGGGAGGTTTGAAAGATTCAAAATTTGCCTTCGATGAGGTCCTTTGAATTGCTAAGAAAATTTAATATATGTTTTATCTTTATGGTTTTTTGAATTAAAGATTAAGAAAGGATACATTAAAGAAGATTTTAGGGGGAGAAGAACATTGATGAAAGACAAAAATATAAAAGAAAAGTGTGAAGGATAGAGATGTTATTGGAGGATGTCCTAAAACCCATATCGCATAAGAGCATACAAAATTAGAGGGATGAATCTCGTTTGGGTATCCTAAGATGCAAGATGCCTATCTATATTTTACTTTGACCTAAAATAAATGAGATAATCTAAATGTTTATTCCGTGAAAATTTTATATTCTCACCAACCAAATGCTCTTTAAAAGTTAAAAGTTAAAAGGACCTATTGTATCAATACAAAACTTTCACTTATATTTGTAATCTCACTCAATTATGATATAAAGTTAATACAAATTAACATTAGGATTACATAATAAAAGAAGTAACAAATTTAGTTTCGCTTTTTCTAAAAAATTTAAAAATAATTTATTGGTTTTTCTTAAAAAAAAAAAAACATGTACTTTATTACTTTAAATACTACTTTTGTTCTTATACTTTTAATTTTGGTTTACTATAGTTTTTGTACTTTTGACAATATTCAATTTAATCATCATACTTTCAAATTTGATTTGATTTGGCATATAGATTTTAATTTGGTCATCGTACTATCAAATTTGGTTCGATCTATTTTTACTTTCTTCATTATCTTCTTCTTTCATTAACCCAACTACAATTCATTGGTGATTGCTTGAATCAGCCAACAATAAAGAAGAAGAGAGAAAGGGGAGAGCAAGAAGAGGGGGAAGGAGGTGGGATAGATAATTTTTTTCAAAATTAATTTTATAGTTTAATTATTTAAAATAAATACTTTAAAGATATTTTAAACATATTCTTAAAAATTGAAGAAGAAAAAATTGTATTTTGAAAACTTAGAAACCAAATATATCTATAATTTTAATAATCTAAAAGGTACAATTTAAAAACTAGTAAACTCGTAGATTAAAATGATACTTTTTCTAAATAAAAATGAAGGTAAGTAGATAAATAAATAAATAACATACCTATACAATTAGGAATGCTCACGTGAGAGGGATATGGATAAAAGTTTGTAAGCATTAAGTTCTTCACGAAAATTATTCTCTATTCAAAATTTTCTCTTAAATTTTATAGTTTACTAATTAAATAGTTAATTTTTCACGAAAAATCTTTACTCTTCTAAAAGAAACAAAATACAAATATATTTCATATCGTTTTTTTTTTTTTTTTTTTTTTTTTTTTTTTTTTTTTTTTTTTTTTTTTTTTTT
>QLSR01000313.1:145413-162572 GCA_031780015.1 Citrullus colocynthis
TTTTTTTTTTTTTTTTTTTTTTTTTTTTTTTTTTTTTTTTTTTTTGATTATCCATATATACGGTTCAAATGTTAAACTATGAAGATTTTAAATATATTAAATTAAATCACTAAACTCTCGAAAATAAAACTTATTGTTTAGTGGTTATTTTGGCAGTTGTATACCTCTATATGATGAAGCAACTTTTACAATAATTTTAAATGAATAATTTAATCAAATAATTTTGTAAATTAAATCTATTGAATTTTATGACAATAACGTAGGAATGAATTTAGTTCTTCACATATAAAGCAAACGAGATGGGACTTAGTCCTCATTTATCTCACGTGGAATCTTCTCCCTCTTACTCTCTTTTGATTAATTGAAAAACAAAAAAATATTAACAATATTATGTTCATATACATAAGAATAGTTTTATAGTTCAGTAGTACAATTGATATGTACTATTTTGCTCAAAGTTGGAGATTCAAAACTCCACAATTCATATGGATTATATTGAAAAATAGGGAATTTGGGCAATGTACTTTTGAAATAAAGGTAATTGGTATAGCGGAAAGATATCTTAAAAAATTTTCAAATCCGTTGAAATCTTTATCTTTGCCTAGTTCGAGAAGAAGAACTTCAATTTAATTTTTTTTTTTTAATTCTAAACTGAAAGCAAAAAAATAATGCTTGTACCTTCTGATTTGATGAAAGTTAGATCAAAAAATTAGTCCAACAAGTTTACAACTTGTGATTCTAGTGTCCAAAAGTGAAGGTACCATTGTTCTTACATAGGCTAGAAATTTTCAAATATAAGGTATTTGTGTAATATATAGTTTTAGTTTTGAAACTATTTATTTTATTTTATATGATTAAAAATAAATTATCATAAACTTTTTTTTTAGATTTAATCTTATATGATATTTGTTATGTTCTAATATCATTTCAAAAAAATCATTTAGTCACCTAGATTTTAGCTTGCAAGATGTTTGTGTAATATCTTGTCCCAGTTTTAAAACCATTTATTTTATATTTTATATTTAAAAATTATCATACACTTTTTTTAGGTTTATTTTTTATAAGATTTATTGTGTTTTTTAAATACTTTGGAAAAAAATCATTTGCTCGTGGATTAAAGGTGCGTTTGGAATACATTTTCGAGTATTTAATTTAAAAAATAAGTCATTTTTTAAAGTTCGGCAACCATTCAAAATAGATTTTGAGGTGTATTATAAACAATTTTTGAAGTAAAAATGAGTTTTTTGAAAAATTATTTTTTTCTGAGTCAATCCAAACAGGCCATAAATTGTATTTGATTTTTTTTTTCTTTTTTAAACACACGGTTTTCCAAATCTTAAGTGAGGGTATTTTGGTCTATCACTTTATTTCTAAAGAATATTTATTTTTGCCTTTAGCTAATGATACAAAAGAAAATACGTTCGGTTATTTATCACATTCAGTTTTTAAATTTAGCTATTTGTCTTATTGTAAAAATGTTGTATTCATATTACAAATATTTCTTTTTTACTTTAAAAATAAAAACATCAATTAATTCTCTTGTAACTATTTTATTTTGTTATAGGTAGAGAATTGTTTTAAATGATAAAACTACTGGAAATATTTTTAAATATAATAAAATATCATTGTCTAGACTGTCACCTTTTATTGTCTATCAATATTTATTCGTGATAGACAGTGACATTTATTATATTTATAAATAAGTTGACTCGTTTTATTGTATTTGAAAATAGTCCACTAATGAATGAGAGCAATCATTTTATAAAAAAATAATGGAAATTAAATACATGAGTTTGTTTTATTTTCTATATAAACTAAAATTAAATAATTTTTTAAGAAAACAATTATTATAGTCATAAATTAAATATAGTATTCTTTAATATATATTATTGCAATCATAATAAAATTAAAATAAATGAATATTTTTTACCTAAAAATTAACTCAAAGTAATATTGATAATCAAATAATTTGAAATTGCAAAAACCACCCTAAAGTATGGTGGTAGTTGCAACTTGCAATTATATTTTCAAACTTTCAATTGTAAAAAATTTGATCCTCAAACATCTACAAGCTATTGCTAAAATTAGATCAACAATTTTACAATAGTTGTAGAACTAGATCCCAAATGATAAAAATTGAATCTTCAAACTTATATAATTGTTACAATTTCTACGATTATGTAAGATTAATGGTTTAATTTTAACATGTATAAGTCTAAGGGCCCGATTCTTACAATTAAAAGTTTGTGTGTATAACTGCAACTAACACATACTTTAGAGGTGCTTTTTGCAATTTGTCAATCTATTTAATTATCAATTAAAATAAATTAGCAATGATTAGTTGATATGAATACATTAATTAATTAGGCTATTGGCTACACAAAGTATTCAAAACTTATGGTAACACCTTACATCAATACTAAACCTACAAACGTGTTAAAATCTATACTATATTAAAATGGGCTAGAAGGAGAGAACTTTTAACTTTCCTTTTTCGTTTAAAATAATATTTCACTATTGTTTTGCTCGTTTTCTTTGAATTCAATGTTTATAGTTAATATTTTGAAAAAATTAAAAATGCCATTGAAGAAAATTTTAAAAGAATTGATTATTAGTCTTTTAGTTGGTCCAAATAATTACCTTTTTCTTTTATTACAAAATCAAAACAAAAAAAAATAATAGTAGTTAAATCTATAAAATCCTACGATATTTTAATAGATACACGTAGTTTAATATTAAAAGAATTATCGTTATAAAAGTTATTGATAGTTTATTTTTATCCAAGACTATTAAAAATTATAAATGAAAATATTTTACTTCATTTATATATTTAATTATTTTTATTTTCATGCTTAATATTTATAAAATTATATTTGTTCAACTACATTCACTGCATTTCATATTCATTACAAATTAACTATATATATATATACACACGTCATCTCTTTCATTTATTTGTAGATGTTTACTATTTAGATTTAACAAAAAAAAGAATATTTCTTCAAAATTTATATTTTAAATATTTCAAACTACGTGCATCATACATGTGCTTGCAAATGTAACAAATTCAAGTAAATGATCAAACTTAAGATCATATTTAGAATTTGATAATTAAAATTATCTAATAAATTTTCTTTATTATTTTAAATATTTCAAATTTTCGTTAATAGTTTTTTCAGAATGTTTTTAAATGAGTGAAATTGATTACGTTTGCCGAAAATAAACAAGACTTAAATATTAAAAAGAGAAAGGAAACTCTGACAAATAAAAATGAAATAATGGAAGGAAATTAATTAAAATCTGGAGGAAGAAAATAAAATAAAAATAAAAAGCATAGGGAAGAAAAAGGCTGTCATCCAGGTCACCCTATCTTTACTGGTGGTGGAAATCATTCACCCAAATTCTTCATTTCATCAAAATTTCATTTACATTTGCATTTGCATTTCATGTTTTCATTTCTTTTTATTATTTTATTCTTTTCCATATAAATACTCTCATTTCCCTTTCCCTTCTTCCATTCCTTCCTTCTCTCCATTTTCGATCTCACCTTCTCGCCTTTGCAACCGAGAGAGACTGAGCCTGAAAAAGGAGAGTAGGCCGTCGATTCCCTCACTTGGCTCTTCCATCATCCTTCTCTTCTTCGTTTTCTTCACTTCCTAAGGTACGGTTTCCTCTCGATCTGGTTTTCTTTAGATCTCTTATTCTGCTTTTCATTCAGATTTCGATTTGCTTTTCTTGCCATTTCTTTTTTTTTTTTTTTTCCTTTATCACTCTTATGAGCTTCGATCTGCAATCTCTGCTTTGGTTTTCGTTGATCATCAGATTTTTCTTTACCTTCTAGCTCTTTGATTCTCTTTTTAAACAGTGGTTGTGTTTAGTCCTGAGTTTTGTATAATGTGAATAATGTGATTTGCAAATCGTAATGCTGTTTACTACTGTAAGGGATACTTTTTCTTTACTTTCTTTTTATCTGTTCCGGAATCTGTTTGGTTTGTGAGGACTCGGTAACATTTCGATCGACATTTGCAATCAGATTCTGAAATTTCAGTGGCTGATCTTTGACCTTGTGCTTGTTGTTATTGAAATTTTGCTATGCTGGAGCTGAGATCTTGTATTTTTCGGAAATCGATTGTAATTTTCTAGATGCAATTCGGATTTCTATAGCAACTTGTTTACTCCCATATTTCCCTATGGTCTGCATGACTGGACTTGTGAAGAAATTCAATTAAAGGTCTCAGCTGCATTGTTCTATTGATAAGATGTTGAAATTTGATGGACTGAGGATGGGTTATTTTCCGATGTAACTAATAGGACTCTTAGATTATAAATCGTGTTGTATTACAGTTTTCCCTTCTGCATCTGCTTGGCCTCTTGTTTCCCTGTATCGTTTTTAATGGTTGTATGTTCTGGATTTCGCCTATCACCTTTACCAAGAATCAATATTTTCTTTAAAGCCGATCCATTTCTTCCTGTAGAATTTCAGTCTTTTTAGCCGTTTCCTGCTTATTTGATTATTTGGATACGAGTAGAAGCAAAATGGGTTTTTGCAGTAGAAGTATTATAGGTGGCAGATGTTTATGATTTCTACTCTGGACCTTGTATTACAAAGTGGATTGTCTGTTTTATGTGACACCTTACTGCCAATTCAACAATGCATTGCACAGATGTGCTTCATATTCAATTTGCTCATTCGTTTGTATTTTTCAGTATCTATAAAAGATGGCTGATGCTGAGGATATCCAGCCACTTGTTTGTGACAATGGAACTGGAATGGTGAAGGTACAATCACTGACCTTAAAACATGAAGCGGATTTTCTTGTTATTGACCTATTTACGTGCTCAATAATTATAACTGTTTTTATGGGTATGTTTTCTTTTGCCTTGAGACTGGTAATAAGTTTGAAGTAACTCAAATTTTAATTTGTAGGCTGGATTTGCCGGTGATGATGCTCCCAGAGCAGTGTTTCCCAGTATTGTTGGTCGACCTCGACACACTGGTGTCATGGTGGGTATGGGCCAGAAAGATGCTTACGTTGGTGACGAGGCCCAATCCAAAAGAGGTATTCTTACCTTGAAATATCCCATTGAGCATGGTATTGTCAGCAACTGGGATGATATGGAAAAGATTTGGCATCACACATTCTACAATGAGCTTCGTGTTGCACCTGAAGAACACCCAGTGCTTCTTACCGAAGCTCCTCTCAATCCTAAAGCCAACAGAGAAAAGATGACACAAATCATGTTTGAAACTTTTAATGTACCTGCCATGTATGTTGCCATCCAGGCCGTTCTATCTCTGTATGCCAGTGGTCGTACAACAGGTTCACATCCATTTCCTGCTTCCAT
Source organism: Citrullus colocynthis (assembly GCA_031780015.1). Taxonomy (NCBI): domain Eukaryota; kingdom Viridiplantae; phylum Streptophyta; class Magnoliopsida; order Cucurbitales; family Cucurbitaceae; genus Citrullus; species Citrullus colocynthis. Next base: position 150,760 of record QLSR01000313.1, read on the forward strand.
CTTAAATTTGGGACGAAGCCTTTGATTTGGATAAATATTTAATGAATTGTTTGAATAGGTATTGTGCTCGACTCTGGTGATGGTGTTAGTCACACTGTGCCAATCTATGAGGGTTATGCTCTACCCCATGCTATCCTCCGTCTGGACCTTGCTGGTCGTGATCTAACTGATGCTTTGATGAAGATTCTCACTGAGAGAGGGTACATGTTCACAACCACTGCCGAACGGGAAATTGTCCGTGACATGAAAGAGAAGCTTGCTTATGTTGCACTCGACTATGAGCAGGAACTGGAGACTGCTAAGAGTAGCTCCTCAATTGAGAAGAACTATGAACTGCCCGATGGACAAGTCATCACAATTGGAGCTGAGAGATTCCGTTGCCCCGAAGTTCTTTTCCAGCCATCCCTCATTGGAATGGAAGCTGCTGGAATCCACGAGACTACCTACAACTCAATTATGAAGTGTGATGTGGATATCAGAAAAGATTTGTATGGAAACATTGTTCTCAGTGGTGGTTCTACCATGTTCCCTGGTATCGCTGACCGTATGAGCAAAGAGATCACAGCTCTTGCTCCAAGCAGCATGAAAATCAAGGTCGTTGCACCACCAGAAAGGAAATACAGTGTCTGGATTGGAGGATCAATCCTTGCATCGCTCAGCACCTTCCAGCAGGTGAGATATTCCCTACATTCACGCTTAACCTCTCTTTTGTTCCCATGTCCGGCACTAACTAAAACTTGTGTTTTACCAGATGTGGATTTCAAAGGGCGAGTACGACGAATCTGGCCCATCCATTGTCCACAGGAAGTGCTTCTAAGTTCAATATGTGCTTTGAATGGTGAGTTATTTCCTTTAGTTGGCTTTTTTTGTGTCATGTGTAATGTGAACTCTTTTGGTTGAGCACGGATATGGGTCACGCAAGGAGGGTATATTTCTGAGGTCATTCATTCGTATGCCCATTGCTTTCCCCCACCGCTATGAGTTTGAGATTCGTAATACTACTGCGTATTGACGGGTTAAGAAGTAATTGACCCTCTGGATGTTTATGTTGGTGGGCAGAAAAAAAACAACTTTCCTTCCAAAATCTTTCCCTGCCTGCCTTTGCCAAATCTGTGATACAACCATGTCTTTTTTTTTAGTAGGAGATGATTGTGATGTTTTTTCTTTTCCCTTTATCCTTCTCTCTTTTCTCTCCTATTTCCTATTCCAAGTTCTTTCTTTTTTCGAGAACATTAATGTTAATAGTTATTGTAAGACAAATATTAGTCAGTTTGCTCCTTGCGGTCATAAACTTGCTATGCAAAATGATATTTTATTATTGGCTTGGAAGCTTTATAAGGGCATCATATTCATAATTTACATTGCTTCTTTTTCCATCCTCCTTTCTAGTTCTCTATATATACTATTCATAACTCCAACATTGCTTCTTAATGCTCCCCCAATCACTTTCACAAAGCTAGATTAGATTGGAGCCTATGGGACCCCGACAATTTAGTAGGTGAAGGGAAATTCTCATTGACATTTTGATGTTTTTGTTGAAATCTCCGGAAATTGGAAGGGCCAATTGAGAAATATTGAAAATATATTAGAGGTTGATATCGATATGAGGGTTCCATCAATTGATATTTTGACATTTTTGTTTAAATATCCATCAATTTGGAAGGTTCAATTGAGAAATATTAAAATACATTAGAGGTTGATATTGATATGAAGGTTCCATCAATATTTTACTTCTTTAGTAAGGTTTGAATTATATATTTATTGAATTAAAAAATTCTTGTGCATTCTTTATTTTCATGATTTTTCTTGCATATCACAAATGTCGCATTTTGTTGGCCTCGTTGTTTAATATCAACTTTTTTATTTTTTATTCTATAGTGTGTATATATATAGAAAAAGAAAGTCTGGCATTTATGATTGTTGTGCGTATCTTAATGTGTAACGGGTTGGTCTTAAATTATTAAAGAGTGATTGATGTATAATTGTTGACTTTTGAATAGTAGTTGAGATGCATAATTTTGCTGGTTGACAACTGTATTTATTATTTTTAGACAATTTAATCAAATAATTTTTTTGATTGATTGCTACTTATTTATGCAACTTCCACAACTTTTCTTTTTCCCCATAACCGTTGGAAAACATCTGTAGGTAGTAAATAATGCATTTGAACTATAGGGTCTTTTTTTTTTTTTTTTTAAAAAAAAAAAAATTATTGACATTATAATTTAGTTGGTGTTGTTTGAGGTTGAATATAAATCATTATTAATTAATTTATGAATCAAGATTTTTGTATTATTATACATTATGTATTACATATTTTAGTTTAACAAAAATGAATGTATTTGTAAGCGTTTTAATTGTTTTTATATAATATAATTATGCTTTTTAATGGTTGGATTGTTGTTAATGGTTTTCCCTTGAAAAATTAATCCTTTTATCCATGGGATGTCTTTTAGAGGCTAAAATTAAGCATACCTTAGTGGTAAATGATAAGTTACTAGTAATCGAACCTTTGACCTCCCTCAATTGAAGCGTCAAAATCTCACTTTGGCATAAGAAGGGACCATACCATCAAATTATAATATATATTATTTTTCTAGGCCATGGGTACCTTTTAATCTCATTTTGCCAAAGAATTCAAAGTTGTGTAAGCGCAAAATTAATGCATACATTGTACTTGATAAAATGGTTAAAGGGTCGGTCCCACTTATTTATTTATGATAATATGTGGAACTCAGAAACTAAACTTCTAATCTTAGGGCAATACCGCAATTTCATTTTGATGGTCACTTAATTCACCTATGTTGAATTTGATATTTTACATCATTTAGGTAATTGAATATAGTAAGATTACGAAGTTATCTCATAAAAATAGTTGAACTTTATTGGTTGATTGTCTTGAATTTACATACTTTTCTAACCTTCCTTAAATCCACAAACAAAGGTAAGATGTTTAAAAACGAGACAACAAGAAATATCAACTATTTGTGAAGTGAAATTTTACTAGACAACTAAAATGCCTAAGAATTAGTAGATATTTTTACTCTTGAGTTTGAAGGTAAGAGGTAATCATTTTATTTTAAAAACTATTTAAGTTGTAGCGAAATTATTATAAATAAAAAAAATATCAAACTATTTTCAAATATTAGTTGATAAATATATATTTTTAAAAATAACTTAAGTTCCTTTTTTACGTTTCAAATAGAGATGGGTGTAGCCAAACTTAGGCCACACCTAGTCATTGTTCTTTTATGTTTTTATTTTCAAACATGGCAAGCATGAATCTACTTTTTCTCCTAGACTTCAAAAATGAATAAATGAATACAAAGTTTATTAAACAAAATCAATTGTGAGTAAGCCTTATCTTTTGTAAAAACTAATACGTTTCGAGAGTTCTATGTAGTTTCTTTTTTCTGTTAAAATATGGGTAACTTTAGCATAAATTGAATTGAAGATAAAAATTGAAAAAAAAAACTTAATTTGACGAAATTGAAAGTATAGAGTAAAAAATTGATATATCAATGCCAAATCTAGGAGCAAAAATTGATTTTTTTTAAAAGTAAGTAAAAACATTAAAAACACCAACAAACACCACAGCCAGTTATTCCCTAATCTTCTCATTAGGAATGAAGGGGAGAATACTATCCAAAAGACATCTATCTAGATCAAAGAATCACCATGAGAGAAAGCCAAAGGTACCAAGACATTGACAAATTTGTTCTCAACTAAAACCAAATTCGTTTAACATAATTTGATTCACTAGAAAAACTCCAAATTATATTAATCAATAAAGTTATCAACTTCAAGTACAACTCAACTAGCAAAAACTTGTATTATCAAAGATAAATCTCTACCTCACATATTCTAGAACTTAAAAGAAAAAAAAAAAATCAAATCCATTGGATTGTTGGAAAACCAAAATGCTCATTTGTTGGCAGTACAAAGTCAAAAATGAATGTTTTAAAATTATACCAAAATACAACAAAAGTGAAGAATAATACTTACCTCGCTTAGGCAATCATGTTTAGGTTGGAAATACAAACATTTATTCAGACCTTTCAGATTAAGGCAAATATTGTAGGTAGAATAATGAGAGTAGAGTTCATTAACTAAATTAGACATTTAAAAATTTAAACATCATAAAGGGCATTAACTAGACATTTTGAATTTAAATTAGATTTAAACATAGACTGTTTGGGATTAATTAATTTGAACTTTTATATTTTTTTTGCAACCTACTAACTTACAAAAAACAGTCAGAATGAATGTTTGCTGAATAAGCTCGAAACGGTTGTAAAACAACAACAAGAAGAAGCAAATTAGAGAGGACAGTAAAGAGAAGAAATTAGAGTAAATAAACTTTACTGCGGTTTGTATTATAAAGGTATCAGACAACACTATTTATATGATATAAAAAAGTGTAAGTTACAAGATGTAATTCAAATTTTGTAACTCTTGCTTAGGGGTTAAGAAAGTGGGTAATTTAAAAATAACCATTTTGATATTTATCTTTTCCCTCTCCTCTCTTCACCTTCCTTTCCTTTTAAAAGTAAGCATTACTCAAACTGGTATGTAAGTAATAATAATAATTATTATTATTATTATAATAATGAAAACTATGAAATGGGTTCTGAAAACTTAAATTTACTTTTCATTTTTCTTTTTCTTTTTCGTTTTAAAAGGACAGATACTTAATTTTAAAAGCAATTCACTAAACACAACAAAGTACAAACTCAAAAGCAGAAATTTTCATACATTAAGTACAGCGGAATCGGAATTACACCATTACTGTGATGGCTATATGCAATGCTGCTTTATTAATACTGCCATCAATGGCTCTTACTTTACTTATAAATCATGCTCTAAGCTGCAGATTTTGATTTTTCAGATTCTTCTTGTTGTTGCGTCCATTGTTGAGGGGTCAGAGCCTTCTTGATGGAGAGAGCATGAATCTGTTTCATTTCCTCCTCCAGAGCGGCATTCACCAATCGATGTCGCTGAAGCAACCTTTTCCCTTCGAATTGTTCTGAGACAATGTCAACTACGAAACTCGCCCCGCATCTGGTGGAGACAGAGATTGTTTTATGTTTTGGGAAAACGGCCATAGAAATGTATCATAAAATTTTCATCATGCGTGGTTTAGAACAACTTACCCTCCAGATGTATCAGTTACCTCCTGAAATAAACAAGGAAATAATTAGTGCTCAAGATGCTGATTTTGCTTGTTTCTCTAACATGAAGTATACTAGAGAAAGAAATTTAAGCGATACATACTCGGAAGGTGTAACAAGGAAATAAACCTGCATATACTGTATTATTCACTAGTATTTTCATTCAGGTTACAGTACATGATTAATCCCTATGCTTTTAAAAGTTCTAGTCTTCTCGAAAATTTTGAAGAGGAGGTATTTCTGTAATGAGGACTTCGTAAAGGCAAAGCTTGGTCATAACCCCTCTTCTATTTGAAAAAGTATCCTGTGGGGTAGAGTCGTAGAGATCTGTTTGCTAAGGAGATGAGGTGGAGGGTCAGAAATGGTAGCCATATTATGATAAAGGACGACCCGTGGGCTCTAAATGATGCACATTTTAAGCCGAGCTGGGTTCATGACAGGGCCAAAAACAAGAGAGTTCCCTTTCTCCTCAATGCCAGTGGATCCTGGAACAGGAACCTTATTAGGGACATGTTTCTCCATCAGCATGTGTGCAGCATTCTCAATATCCCAATTACCACTAAGAAGATTGATGCTGTGATTTTTTTTGGAAATTTGATAAAAGAGGGCAGTTTACAATTACGAGTGCCTATAATTTGGGGGTTAAGCCGAGTTGTGTTGCCTTTGTCCTCTTGTACAATTGAGCCTTCTAAACTGTGGAAGGCTTTTGGGGGGGGGGGGGCACCAATAGTCAAATTACTCAATGGAGAATTTTTAGGGATCTTGTGTATCTTGCTCTGTTTTCTTTGCAGATCTCACATGGAATTGACGTGCCATATTATGTGGGAGCACAAGTTTTCTGTAAAAGTTTGTGATCTTTTCCTATCGTCTTATGTTGGCCCTTTTGGTGTTGGCAAGAGTTGGTAGTCTCCTTTGGATTATTGGGATCTTTGCAGGTCCTCATGCTCACTTGAGGAGATAGATTGTGTACTGATTATCCTTTGGAGCTTATGAAATCTGCAAAATTTAGATATACTTCAAAAAGGTAGTTCTTGATTTCGATTCTCTAAGAATCTTGATTGAAAAACACTTGGGGGATTTGGATGGTTTGGGAAGCTCTTTTAGGAGAGTTGTTGTCCAAGCAGCTTTGACCCTCCCCCTTCTCACTTCCTCCAATCATCCCCGTTGGTCCCTGCCAATGCAATGGCCGGTAATTGGAAGCTGAATGTTGGTGCAACATTGTCTAATGAAAGAGGCAGAGGGGGACTTGGGTGTATTGTTCGTGACTATGAAAATCGGAGTGTTATTGGGAGGTTGCAATTTTACACAAAAGAAAAAGGGCCATCAACCTTTTGGAAGCTGAGACTCTGGGTTTGAAAGCTACTGAGCTTGAGTAGTCCGGAAATAATCTACCTTTGGAAGTTAAAGTCTGGTACATTGGAGGTTACTAAGCTTCTTAATGGAGAGGAGACTTCTCTTGCTGAAATTGAGGTTATTGAGAATATTCTCTTTGTTGGGAAGTTGTTACTTTCCATTTTTGTCACATTCCTCGAGAGGAGAACAAATATGTCCATGCTATAGTAGCTTTGGCATCCTCTCGAGGCTGTCTTTGATTTGAAAAGATATTTTTTCAGATAGTATTCTTCCTCTCATTCTTGATGAAGAGATTAGAATGTAGCTTGATTGTGTGTTTGGGTGTGGTTTATGCAAAAAAATTTCCAAAAAAAAAAAAAAAAAAAAAAGAGCAAACAAACGAAGGGTCCTGACACTATGAGCAATCATTAAACTAGAGCAAATTACTATTAATCAAATATTTTTTATTTATTTAACTAATACGTTTTATTAAACTAAGGAAAAATACACATTGTAGCAAACCTATAGATTCATGATAAATTACTTTGGCAAACCCAGGGAGTAAGGGTAAAAAGCAGAAACACATTTCATGGAAGATTAACCACACGCTCATGTCTTGAAGGAATTGATTGGAGTCTGAAAACCGAAAGATTCACACAGTGTTCGTCTAGTAATCCAACAATAGTAAACATCACAAATCTTACCATATCACCAAGTAACAATATGCTTTAACACAACATTAATTTGATAACAATTTGGTTTTTAGGTTTCTATTTCTTAAAAACTAAATTTGTTTATTACCAACATTTTTTGTTTGCCATCAACTTCCTAGAGAAGTTTTGAAAAACTTAATTTGTTTCTCAAACTTGAGCATTAATTCAAAAGGTGATTTCTAAAAGTAGAGAACAAGGTGGAGGGAAGTATCAGTAAGCCACATAGAAAAACAGAAAACAATAGCCAAAATCATTACAAAAGAGTAAATAAGTCGTGCCAATCGAACAAATAAAAACCCTCTTTAAAGATGAATGATCCCTAAATAACTTCACCGTGAATGGACCCTATAAATCAGAAAGTAGAGGAAAATCATCTCCATTACATCAGAAAATAAACTTTCCCATTTGGTTTTGTCTTCAAAACCCAATTTGCACAAAAGAAGTTGAAGCATAAATAAACCCATAAGAGCTTTAGTCCAATTGATGACAAGTCAAAGCTCTTCCCAGTTTAACTATCCCAATTTAAAGCAATGAAGTAAATTAAGAGTTAGATAAGTTAAACTAGGAAGAACAGGAGGCCAATTTTTTTTTGCTTCAAACTATAGTTTCAAACATAATTGAAAAAGGGGGAAAAGGAAAACCCCAGATGATCAGAAGAGGATGATCGAAGAAGAAATTAGAGAAAGAGCGTAAAGAAGAAGCATACCAGATGCTGAGGATTCAACTTAGAGGTTAAAGTAGATTCGAGTTGCTCCTTTGTGACCCCCATCTTCTTCACTGACGTCAACTTTCTTGCACTCCTTCTTTGCTTTATACTTTCTTAGGGAAATGCATTCCATTTTCTAAACTGGAAGATGGATTCTTATGGATCGCCTTGTAAAAAGCCCACAATGGGATAATTTTAGTGGCCCAACACCTAAAATATCTTGCAAGTTATATTGCAAGAACAACTCTTGTAGTCTTTCATTCAGGGTCGACAATTTGAGCAACAAGTTCTTAGCATATTCCCATTGTACTAGTTGTGGATGTGTGTGTATATATATATCTATATATATATATATGCTCCCGCCAAGAAGGATGCGGATGAAAAGGGTGAGAGATTTTCTGTTTTCGTTGGGGGTTTTCGATGAAATTTCCTCTATTGGAATAGGCTTTTATAACTTATAAGCTTCAATCATACATTTCATTTGATTAAATATTAAATTTGTGTTTCTCCATTCATAAAATGTTGTTCTTGTGGATGCTTTGAAAAAGGAAATTGCATTAAATTATTTTAATTATTTTGGTGAGTTATCAAGGAAAGAGATGGATAAAGCAAAATTGGAGAAAGAAAGTGAGGAAAAAGAAAAACAATTTTTTTTTTTTTTTTTTTTTTTTTTATTGAAGTCTATCGGTAAGAAAAGGTAGACAAAATCTATCAATCTTAATAGCCTTTAAGTAATAGACATAGGCCGAGAATGAAGTCTGCTAGTGATAGGAGTCTGTTATTGATAGACTTCCATCACTGATAAACTCCAATCACATAATATGAGTTTAATGAGACTAAATTAACTGACGACTCAACTAAGTAAAAGATGTTTCATTTTGTAGAATATTTGCAATTGAAGTCTATTACCGATAGATTGATAAATTCCTCTATGATATCAATGCTTTATTAGTTTAGATATCAATAAACTTATATTGAAACCTAATGGCGACTTCAGTCACATATTGAAGTCTATCAATAATAGATTGACATTCCCTTTTGACANATCACTGATAAACTCCAATCACATAATATGAGTTTAATGAGACTAAATTAACTGACGACTCAACTAAGTAAAAGATGTTTCATTTTGTAGAATATTTGCAATTGAAGTCTATTACCGATAGATTGATAAATTCCTCTATGATATCAATGCTTTATTAGTTTAGATATCAATAAACTTATATTGAAACCTAATGGCGACTTCAGTCACATATTGAAGTCTATCAATAATAGATTGACATTCCCTTTTGACATTGATAAGTACTTCAATATGTGATTGAAGTTTATCAATGACTATCAATAATAGAATTATATTGGTGTGAGACTTTAATGTGTGATTGCATTAAGTTTATTGCTAATTAATTGTTGTTCTCTCTCTTTTTTTCTTCTACCCATCACGTTCGTTGTATAGTTTATGCTTTACGGTTTATCAAAATGATTGAAGTTTAGTAATGATAGACTTAGTTGATTAGATAGGCTTTTATTGTTGATATAATTATATTGCTATTGTTGATAAAATCATGTCATTGATAGACTTTTATCACTAATAGACTTTAATCATAGATAGTTTAGTTCAATCATAGACTTGATTGACATATGTCTATGTTGAAGTCTAACACTGTTAGATTTGTATTGTTCACAAAACTATATGTGTTAAAGTCTATCATTTATGATCACTAATAAAATTCAGTTACTAGTAGAATTCTATTTATATTAATACTTCAATTATTGATTGAGTTTTATATTTAATGAAGTCTATTAATAACTACCACTAATAAAATTTTATATGTATTAAATTTTATCTGTAATTATCATTAATAGAATTCTATTTGTATTGAAATCTTTTAACAACTATCATCGATAAATTTCTGCTAATGTAAAATTCTAAATGTTTTGAGATATGTCAGCAATAATCAATACAAATGAAATTTGTAATTTACATTTTTCATTTGTTCCTAATTTTTAAAGTGTTTATTAGTTTTAATTTGAATTTATCACATTTGGTAGAAGAGATAGGTTATGTATTAGGTGTATTGATTAAATTATAGTAGCTTATCACTATTAGACTCTTGTTAATGATAGAGCTTTGTTACGAATAGATTTTGATTGTGAATGAAGTTGGTCAGCATTAAGCTTTTATCCTTAATAGACCTCTAACTCTAATAAAAGTCTATTAGTGATACACAAATTGTAAATATTATCTCATTTAATATTATCTCTTCATATTTAATTTATATTTCCTTACTACACATATTTTCATTTAAGGAAATTATTAAATACATTTATGATGGATGTGAATTTTGAAACCATATTGTATTAGTGGTTGATCGATAATGACGAGTGGAATTTGAGTTTAGTGGACAAGTTGTTTATCTCAAGTGACACCCAAATTCTCTCTCCTTGGGTAGTCCTTAATTTGGCATCGTTGCAATTTGTTTGTATTTGATAGCGTTATTCCCTCTCCTAGGATCCTATTGGTTGGTTGTTTCCTTTGGTGGATTCGTTTGATAGCTCGTCAAGCTCCTTGCTTATAGGGTAGGTTATTCATATCTTTCGACCATTATTGAGGTTAAATGGATGTTAGAAGTGGTGAGGTAGGTCTTGGAACCATTGTTCGTGATTCTTATGGCAAGACCATGATGGTCATGGAAAAGTTCCAACCTTTCATTGGTTTTGTGTTGCTTGCGGAAGATTTGGCTCTCCATGAGCCATTTTTAAGATATTAGAAGTTGGCATTTATCTTTTAAGGGCTAAGATTGATTCTTTAATTTTTTGAGTTATTTTGACGAACTCTTCTCGATTTTCTAATGTGATTCCATAATTTAGAATTCTCTTCTTGCTTTATTGACATATCTATAATATTTATTACAATTGTTTTTTTAATTTTTTATTTTTTTTTTTTTATATACACTCTTGTAGATTTAGTTGTTTTCTAAATGATATATGTATGTATGTAACTAAAAAAAAGAAAAACAAAAAAGTTGTATGCATACTTCATATCATATTCTTAAATAATATACTGTAGATTGAAATGGTATGTTAGGTAAATTTTGGATATTTGTGTAATTTAGGTCTTGGAATAGTATATTTACGTAGTTAAATTTGGTTTGAACACAAAATAGAAATGAAAAAGAAAGAAAGAAAGAAAGAAAGAAAGAAAGAAAGAAAGAAAAAAAAAAAGGTTAAAGGGATTGAAAATGACACATAAACATGCAAATGTCTCTCAATTACGTGAACAAATTCCACACTCCAATTAAAACAATTCTGTTTTATTTTGTTCTTTTATCATTGTGGGCTCATTTGCCTTTTTCTTCACCCATTAGCTTTCTTCAAAAGTAAATCTAATATCTCTTTATGAATGGAAAATAATAATAATAATAATAAGAGTTCTGAGTTTGGTTTCGAAATTTTAAAATGTTACTCTCTTAACCTTTGAGATTTGAATTTCATTTCAATTTAGTCATTAAGTTTCAAAATGCTACAACTTTACTTTTGATATATTAATTTTTTTTTCAATTTAAAACTTAGGTTTCAAGATTTACACTTTTAACCTTCATGTTTTGTTTTTTTTACTGAATATGCACTTCACTTATTGTTAATGTCTATTAATTAATTTTTATTAAAACTTAGTTAATTATAATTTTATTAAATTAATTAATAGGCATTAGCAATAAAAATAGAAAGTGAATATTTAGTAGAAATTCAAGATTAAATTATAAATCTTGAAATCTAAAGACTAAATTGAAACAAAACTCAAATTTCAATGATAAGAATATAATATTTTGAAACTTAAAAGTACTAAATTAACATCAAATTCAAAATTTAAAGGCTAAAAATGTAATTGAAGCA
>QLSR01000314.1:0-32420 GCA_031780015.1 Citrullus colocynthis
ACAACCAATAGAGTCCGACTTTCCTCCATTACCAAATACCCAATTATCTATGATGGTGCTTCCTTCATAAAAATTCTCCGAAACTTCTTTTCCTCATCCATCGCACCAATTACTCCTTTAAATTACTCCTTTAAGACTTGGGAATTCCTCAGCCAATTAATCAAAAGCTTAGAGAACTTAAGACCATAAACCAATGGTTCTCCAATTTCAAGTAACTTCGTTTCCTGGACAAATTTGCAATGACGTAAAATCAACCCTTCAACAGCATCCTACAAAATTTCCAAACTTCTTTATTCCAATTCATTCCAATGAAATTTCCTCAATCCAACACACTCTAAGTGCCTTTCTCCTTTTCAAGTACATATGCTAGCTTAGATTAAGAACTCAAACCCAATCTCATACTTCACTTAGAATTTACTTGTCCTAGCTTCTCTTCCTTCTTCCTTACTTGCATACGTAACCACAAAACTGAAGAAGTCCAAAAGCTTTCCCATTCTATATACAACCAAGTACACTCTGGCCTTCCTATATAACCAAGTACCCCATTATCTATGATCCTGCTTCCTTCAAAGAAATTCTCTAAAATAATCCTCATTACTTAGTTGCCGAATCAATACCTCGAACTCAAGGAAACGACAAGAAATCTTAAGACACAATGTTGTAGTCAATCTGATGCAAGTTCCATTGTTTGCCCATTCCTCTATGACAAGACTAATATTTTGGATTGTGTTGATTGGGTCCTGGTATTGTATCTTTTTCAGGAAATGACAAAGATCTAGATCATCTCCTATTGTCTTGTGAGTTTGCTTGTGTGGAAGAGGTTGTAGTTCCATGGTTTGAACAAAACCAATGAGTCTTCCATGACAAAGCTTCTCCTTGGTTAATTCATTTCGAGATTGCAGAACTGAATGCCTCCTCTTAGTGCACAGTTTCCAGATCATTCGAAGACTTCTCTATTCATGTTCTAAATTTAAATTGGTGGGCATTTATTTTTCCAGCTACCTAGTTTCTGGTTGTATCTTAGTTTTATGGTTTACTTTTGTATTGGATCTTTGCTCTTGTATTTGGACTTTGGGCTTGGATTTGGTTTGTTGGTTTGTTCTCCTTAGTTTAGTTTACTTGTTCTCATTATTTGGATATGATGAGGGTGCTAAGGGGGTGTCAACCTCGTTGAGATCCCCAAGTGCACCTCCTGATCCTTATCATCTCGTTTCATTTACTCAATGAAGAGATTCGTTTTCTTTTCCAAAAAAACCTATTTTACGCGATTTTATGAGATTTTTAGGGTGAAAGAAACAATAGGATTTTTAGAGGGATTGGAAGACCTTGAGGTGAGGTGTAACCTTGTTAGTTAAAGTTTTTTGTAATTACCGTTTAGGTCTTATTTTGCTTGGTTGGAGTTGGAACGTCCTTTTAGGTTATTTCGGCTCCTCTCTTAGGGTGGGTTTTCTTTTTTGTGTGTGCGTGTATGTTCCCCTTGTATTCTTTCATTTGATCTCAATAAAATGTTGGCTTTTCATTTAAAAAGAAATAATCCTAACTACCTAAAACAGTCCTAAATCAAAACATATAATTTCATTCCTGAAAGAGTCCTAAATCAAAACATATAATTTCATTCCTAACTCGTGAACCTCTATCAAGTTACATTCATTACAATCAATTATTGTAATTTAATCACTTACTCTCAAGACAAAAACATGATATTGATAGCAAAAAAAAAAAAATCCAAAAGGAGAAACAAAGATATAATGAAAATAAAACATGAGAACCTAACCTTATTAGGACCACAACAGCACCAAAATTATAATTCCAATTAGAACTTAGACCGCACATATGGTGGCTCATAATGTCCATTGAAAATTTCTTACGTGATGGAGTGTTGAAAGAAGCAATTGGATGTTGATGGACAGACCCCAACTTTATGTCCATCTGAATTTTCACAATATAGTTACTCAGGAAACTTGAGTAATGATGTCAAACCAATGAGATATGGATATTTTGAAACCGTAAAAAGTGAACATCAACAGTTACCATGGCTTCCTCTCCAAAAACAAAAAAAAAAAAAAAAAAAAAAAAGAAAACAAAAAAAAAAATTATGGTGGCTTATTTTTCTTAAGAATGCTAAGACCTCAAACCCTTTCATACCCAAAGCAATAGGTGTGAATACACTAATCTGCAATAATGATTTCATGTTCAAGTTTGATAGGCTGATCTATGCACGAAGTTAAATTAGCACCAAATATCAACTTCAAAAATTTTGCATCAAGAGAATATGATCCTTTTATTGCAGATATGCATAAAATAATCCTACGTAGTTTATTATGAAAAAATTAGAAAAAGGAAAATGGTACATCCTGAACTATTGGAATAGTACTCCCAAAAGAAAAAAATGAAGTGATATAGCTTCATGACCGATTTCAAACATAAAAATCAAAGTCCCATAGTTTCAGCATTATTATCAATCTTAAAACTTAAATTCAACTCCCCGCGTTAGGGTTGGAATCATACCAGTCTTCTTTTGCCCAGTAAATAACTTCATCAAGAGCAACTACTTCGTTTGTCCCCTTCATTACCATCGGAAGCAATCTCAAGAACATAAGAATTCATCGTCCTCTTCTTCTGCCAACACATTTACTTGAATATCAGATTTAGAATATTAACAGAGACGGTGAATGAAACGAAGAGTCCTGTAACCATCAGAGCAACCTACGGAAAAAGCCCTAATCCTCTGTAATCGAAACCATAAAAAAATACGAACGGTATAGAAATCAGGCAAAAAAATAAAATAAAATAAAACAACAATGTGTGATTAACATCGGAAGTTCTCCGATGAACCCCTAAATCGAAATAGCCGGCCCGACCGTACCCTTAAAATTCCAAACCCAGACTAGAACACAGTCAAGACCTAATTGCTTCATTGCGTCATAGAACTAAAAAGGTGTGAAAAGGAACTGCATTTACCTCGATTTTTTTTCAATGAAACGAGACGAGACCAGAAGCTTAACTTCTTTCGATTATGCACAGTCTCTTCCTCAGACTGCATCTAGGGTTTGGTTTCGGCAACGAACAATCGGAAAGGGAAGAAGAAGGCCGTTGATGGAGAGCTTTGGAATGTGCGGTGAGTGTGAGTGGGTAAGAATATATAGGAAACGGAGAGACAATTGGCGCCGGCGGTTACACTTCCGACTGAGAATTGGCGCGAAACGCCTCTCTGAAGTGCATTTGACTTTGACCGTGGAACAGCTGTCAACATATTAAAAACGGCTAGTTGTCTTCAAAGAAAAACAACGGCTAGTTCTTTTTTCTTTTATTTTCTTTTATTTTCTTTTATTTTCTTTTTTGTTTTTTTTAGAAAATTGTTTTATTTTTTTAGTTCAGTTAATTTTGATTTCTTCGATTATTTTACGAATTTCTTAATTTTTTTACAATATTTTGTTTATTTACTAAAATGAAAAAAAATCATATATATATTAAAATTTTTAACTTTTTTTTCAATTTAAATTAGACACAAGTTGAGTTAGGTGATGATTACTTAAAATTAATTTGAGTAGAACCGAACCAACCCAAATACATTATTAAATCTACATACATTTTCTTAAATTATGAAATGCTTAAAGCGTAAACTTTTTAATTTTTTAGATTATTTCTTTCCATAATTTAAAAAACATGTATTCTCTTTTCTTTTTGGAAATAATTTTCTATGGTAAAAATTGGAACTAAGTTACTAATCTTAATTCTATGTTTGAAAATAAATAAATAGATGCCTTAGAGTTTAACATTTCACTTTTTATTTGTTACAAACCATTATTTAATAAATAATCCAAATGACTCGAACCAATCCACCCAAATATTTCATGGTTTGGGTTGAATAGATTTTTTTTTTTTTTTAATCTTATAAAGGTTGAAATTGAAGAAATTTACCATCCAAATAATTTGGTCAGATTAAAAAGTACATCAAATCAACACAGCCCAATCTATGGACACTCCTTATATTTTTAAAATTTTAGAATTTTTTTTTTTGAAAAAATAAATATAGATGAAGGGTTGTTTGATTTAGAAAATAAGTCATTTTGAAAAAAAATTTGAGTGTTTGGCAACCCAAAATAGATTTTGAAGTGTATTTTAAACAATGTTTATCAAAAAAGTTTAAATAAAAATGAATTTTTTGAAAAATATTTTTTTCTCAAACCAATCCAAGTAGACCCTTATTCAACTATATCAAATTGAAATAAAATATATATATATATACTAAATTTCAACCACTTGAATGCATTGGAATTTTCAATTTAATATTGTGGCTGCTAATGCTTCCAAGTATTAAGTAAAAAAGGGTTGAATTCAGAATCTTTGTTTTTTTGTTTTTGTTTTAAAAGGAATTCAGAATCTTTGTTGATTGATATTTATGAATTTATTGTTGTATTTTATTCTAAATCCAACTTATTTTCCACTATAAATTCTCAAGAAAAACCTTCCATATATATTGATAATTGTGTATATCCATGTTATTTTAATTATATATTATTTATAAAAATTTATGGGTAGTCTTCATTTATTTATTTAATGGATAAATTTTTTTTTCTTTCTATTCTTGGAAAAAAAAACTAGGTTTGGGTTAAATTTCAAATTTAACAATGCTTAAATTTAATAACATCCTGATTCACAATAAGAAATCATATACACTTCATTTAAAATATACAACGTTTAAAATTATTTTGTATAATTTAGCCTTGAAAAAAAAAAAAGATTTAAAGGTACGATTCATCTTGATGTTTGGTTATAAACTATTAAAAGCGATTTGGAATTATCAAGTTACTAAAATTGACATATTCTTATGAGAAATTATTTAATTCGAAAGGGTAAAAAAATCATTCTTAAATATAAGGGTAAATGTGGTTTTTATATAAATAATGGAGCAAGGGTAATTTTTAGGCTTGAATCATGATATTCCTAGTCAATCACTTCATTAAGAATCACCTCTCAACTAATTATTGTAAAATCAATTTCAACATTTGCCAAACATCAATATTTAAAAGGAAAACAATTTTAGAAATGATGAAATGCTAGAATCACTCCCATATCTTTAGCGCATGTTCAGGCGTGATTGTTGAAGTAGTGATTTTAGCATTAAAAGCAATTTAAGTACAATTAATTTTGTAAAATTGATTTTCATATAATTATAGTGTTGTATAGAAGTTTATCGCTGATAGATAATAAAATATTTATATATTCGTAGTGACTCATTTTGCTATATTTAAAAGCAACCCATAACATTTCTTATTTAATAAAATTAGTCATTACTATCTTTGGCGAAAAAAAAAATATACAATTATGGAAGTACTTGAAACTCTACCATCAAGATAAGAAGTAGATGTCAATTATTGTTAATATTTGATGTGCATATGATAACTTCAATGATGAAAATATACATCGTCATGTGGATATATCCATAAATTAAAGGGTTGGACATTAATCTACCGATATTTTCAATATCTATTATAAGTGCTTGTAAAACATTAAAAAAAAACATATCATCTATTTAGTTAAAATATAAATAAAAAATATTAATAACAATATGGAAGTATAAATAACTTATTTATTAATCTAAATAAATTTTATAAAATTGAAATCTCGACCTGGACATAGATACTTGAAGTTGTAGGGATGTTTTGAAAAAAGGATTTTAGTACATAATTTTTACATTTTAAAAGGCAAAATGCAATGCAATACACCTCATCCTCCAATTTATATACTGAAACACTAATTAAAATTATAACCACTTTTATTGAAGGATTGAGATTGAGTCTAAGTGAAAATTAGTATCTTTTCATTCACGGTGTCAGTTTGTTTCTTTAAAAAAAATAATAACAATAATAAGGATTATAAATGAGACAGCTAAGAGAAGTAAAAGGGGAAAAGAAAAGCAAATTCACCATAACTAATGCTTCTAATCATCCTCCTTTGTCTCTAAAGCTTGTCTTGCTCTACCTGAAATCTAACTGCAACATCAAGGGAAATCACATTCAAAGGGGTAAAATACAAGAAAAAGAAGAAGAATGGAAGCACTTCCATAAATAGTTTTTTTTTTTTTTTTTTACTTAAACAACTTTCTCCCTTTTCCTCTTTTGTTCTTTTTGCCTTTTTTTACATCTAATTGAATGCAATTACAATCCCTACTATTGCCTCAGATTAATTTCCCTTCTTTTTGCTCCCAAAAAAGAAAGGTTCGACAAATGAACAACTCTTTCTCATGGAACATTATCATTTTTCTTTTACCTGCCTCTCTTCTTTTCGTGGTTGCACAAATCATCAACCTTCAAAGGCAATCAAATTAATTCAAGTAATCTTTCTTCCAAATTCACCCTAATCCAGAGCTGGATCCAGTAACTGGCCTCATCATTGGGTGACTGAGAGAAGGCTGTGCATTGCTTGGACCATTGAACATGGGATTAGAAGAAGAGGTGGAGGGCGGCGGCGGCTGCTGCTGCTGAATTGCCGATAAGGGTAGCCTTTGTCCCAAACCAAACATTGACTGTCGGGGCATGTATGACACGTGGGGGTGAAGTGGTTGGTTGTTGCTATACCCCGAAACGCTCGGCTGTGAAGCTGGAGGTGAGATCATATTCTGCCTATTGTTTGTGTTGCTGTTGTTTACCATGGAAGGGATAACGCCTGGTAAACTCGCAGGTGGCGTAACTCCAGCTGGCCCAAATTGAACACCTAACATTCTTGCTCGCTCTGCGACAAACCTCTGCCTTGTCCTCTCAACTTGTTCGCATTCCTTCATCAAGAAGGTTTCTACTTCCGCAAACTGCTTCAGCTTCAGCTCCAGTCTTTTTAACTGTTGCACAAATTTAGATGAGACGGAGAACATCAACTTCTCTTTCCAAGTGAAATACATTGGTTACAAACCTTTCCAACAAACAACAGGTGGTCTAGTGAAATGTTCATTATTTGATTTTACTTCTAAAAAAAATCTGTGGCCTAAACTTATGAAACGGGAAATTTTTGGAGAAAATTGTCCAATGCCTGTTCCTGTCAGTCATTTCTTAAATGTGGCATGACCTAGGAAGCATGGACATGGATATATAGGACACGTGCACAACACACTAAAAAACGTGTCTGAATTTTTGTGAAAAAAATGTGTAGAGTCGAAGCAGAATGTTTACTTATAAACGTATAGTTCTCAATGATTAAGCAAAAAGTATCGACTACTTTAACTTGAAAATTATAACTGCGATACCTGATGATTTATAATATTAGCAGACAATCGTTGGATTTCTCGTTCTTCATGGTCAGCAAACAACTTCGCCTTTGTTGCAGCGGCAGCGAGGCCTGCTTTTGCTGCAACTTTAACTCTTTCAGAAGATAATAGTGTAGCTTCTGTCTCTGCCTTGTTCTCATCTGAATTTGACCACATATATTGAATAAATTTCAGAGTAATATAAAACATTAGTCAAGAATGAGAACAAGAATAAGTAGAAGTCAATCTCCAACCAAACCTTTTTGATCGATTGAGTTTGGATGTTCTCCAAAGGAGCCTCCGTCTCTGACTTGTTTGATGTCCAGATTCGTCCTTAATATTGGAAAAGAAATGTCAATCTTGAAATAAATTATAATTTAAAAATAGAAATGATGCAGCTGCATAATAATTCATAACCACGTCCACAAGATTAACTCTGGGAAGTGGGAAGTAGCCAGTAGGGAATCTGTTTCATCCTCTAAAATGTCTCACATATCTAATGTTAGTTTAGATGCCAGTGTATACTATTCTCTACCTATCCTGTCCCTCAGTAAAATACACATACATGCACAAGCTCCTTTTTGTGTGCGGGTGTTTAATCTAGTCAACATTTACATGCATTACAACCAGGTTTCACACATAAAACAGTAACTCAAAAGAACGCTTCCAAATGGTATCAACTGCAGAATTATTGCCAACAGTCTAACATCAGGTATAAGATCAGCAAAAAGTATTAACAAAAAAAAAAAAAAAAGGGTATTTTATCCCTTATAGGTAGGATTGGTCATTCAACGTTGAACAGGAAGAAAGGCATCTCTTGGATAAATAAAACTAAAATGACATAGATGATCACGGCAGACTACACACCAATTCTAAATGGACATAATGTTGTAATATCTTGCAGTTACTGAAAAAAGCAATGTTGGAGGTTAAAAATTAACATAATTTGTTGAAGAGTATCCAAGTACCAAGGTTGGATCAACAAGTGAATCCAAGTAAATAAGCGATACATAATCAGTAAGAAAATGAAACTTACCTATTATTAGCGTTTACAGAACCCTCCATCTGAAAGATGCTCCCAGAAGAAGCTACACTGTCCTCAGATAATGCAGCTAAGGATGCATGAGCACAAGATGCAGCAACTCTTGGTCCAATAGCCGATGCGAGAAAAGCAACCTTGCAAATGTCCAAAAGTTAAATCAATTCCAACCCTATTTACAGAATGAAATACTCATTTCTAAAAATCTAGCCCTATATCTAAAGAGAACCTCATAGTCAGTTATTTCAGTCAGATATAGATCGATATTAAATTGGAAATGAAGACTCCAATATCTCTATGCAAGTGACTTCTTAACAGAATAGTATGTCAATTGTAAATTAAAGAGCTTGGAATATAGGCAATGCTTTCAAGGCACAGTAAGATAAGCCATCTATGGTGGAACAAAAGCATGTCAAGATATTACCCAGTCTATCATTTATTGAGATAAAGCTGGACTAAACTGAAATTTACGGAAACCCTTTACTTACATTTGTATTTAAATATATGATTTTGCAGTCTTGTTGAAGGTAGGAAAACAGCTCAACCTTCTCTTCCCTTTCTTTTCAGTTCTTTCCAACGATAATAGTGAGTCAAGCCAATTCAAGAGCACCTCACTCAACTAATCTTCTAGACAACCTTCGAACCTCCTAACCCTATTCTGTATTGAATTATGACCACCGTACTTCAAATAATGACATCAGAGAACCTGAACTTACCTACCAGTTACCCATTTGAAACAAAGCCAACCCTTGGGGTTTGCACAATATTCTCGATTCTACGTACTTTGTGCACATTCTTATTACTCACAAGCTAATAATACTAGTACAACTACTAGTCCACTCCAGGTCTCAAACATCTGTAAACAGGCTAGCCTCCTCACTGCTCTCTTCCCTGCTATATTGTCCAAGGCTCATTATTCCAAATCACCAACCAGTATCCTTTTCCGACCTCTATTATTCATGAGTTATTCCCATAAATGAGTCACTAATACAATGGAATGATGACACAACCCCGAAAAAAAGAAAGGTAGATAGCACTAGCGGTGAAGTAGTCTATGATAAAGATACGTGGAGGAACTAGATGGCAAATGCTCAAGATTTCAGGAAAAATACGAAATTTTATAGTTTTGCACTGGCATTCATTTTTAACATGGTTTCTTTTCAAGTTCTATGGAATATTGTTCTGAAACAATTCAAATCTTCAACTTTACTTGATGAACTGAAAGACATATAACACATCAAATAAATGGACACATACCAACGCCATGACTGGGTTCCCAGAATTGGCAAAGGGAAGCCTATCATGCATCTCTTTATTCTCTTGAGAGGAAGATCCTAAAGAAATAAATGAATATTTAGAAAGAAAATGTTAAGAAGTCACGAAGAAACTGTCAGTTAAAAGTTTAAAAATACCTGCTATGTTTCCATTCATCTTTGAACGCGACTTCTCATTATCTTCTCCATGTGAAGAATTTGATGAGAGAGAAACCCCAGGCACATCAACGTTTTCTAGAAGGCCATCCTCCACTGATAGACGAAGAAAATGTATAATGCATTGAGCTTTAGACTTGGACCCAACATGTTCGGTAATTTCATTCCAATTCTCATTATACAATTCTATTGCCTCTAAAAGCAATAGAGTTTCTTGATCAGTCCAATTTTCACTATCTAGTTCACCATAATCTTTCGCCATGTCCACCCTCAGAAAATCAATGCTTGAATGGCCAGCAACATATTTGCCTTCATGGAAGCAGTCAGAGCAAAGTAAAACATCAACCTGTAGCAAGAATGCCAATAATTCATCAAAGAACAAAGATCCAAAAGAATTCAAGAGATTTCTAAAAGTTATACAACAGAAGCAATTATCTTGCATGGTATCGGCTCACTATCAAAGGGTAAAAGAATTGCTATGGCCTCCTTTCATGTTCCGCTTCATAGCAAGCAAAGGCCCCTTTTCCAAGATTCCCAAAACAGAAACCCTCCGTTACCTAATCATCGTTAAGGTTCCTTCAAAGTTGAAATTTTTTTCTTTTGATTTCCCCTGTAAACAATTAAATTTCAAAGCTTTTGCATGCAATCATGCAGAATAAAAAAAATCTGTGGAAACCTAGAAGCCAACAACGTTTGATTGGTCCAACAGTCTTCCCCAAAAAACATGGTTCTAACTCCATTTCCAATCTTAAAAGGACAAAGGTCAACGGGTAGAATTAGAAATTCTACTCTGAGATGAAAGTTCAAGGACTTCAAATTCAATTGCTAATCCTCATAACTGCTTTTGTGCACCATCTAACACTATACATCCTGAAGAGGCAAATTCAGTGAAAATGACTACTAAAGAGATTTTGATGGAATAAATATGCAACAAAATGTTACATATAGTTCAAAATATTATGAAAGAAAAATGGTTGGCAAAATCTTCAAAGTCAGAAGAAAGAAACAACTACAAAAATATAGATGCGGATATGCTTGAGGAAAAAACTGCCGAGTCACACAGACCTCTACTATTTCCTCTCCTTTTCTCCCCCTGCAAAATTGAATGGCCTAGACCCCAAGGTCTCTAGAATTTACCATTTACAAGCTTCATAATTCTTTCAAGCCTATATACAAGCTTCATAATTCTGACCCTGGGGTACTCTGATTCAGCTAAACAATGGAGTACAATATGGTGATGGAAACTAACCTCCTTCTGTGATTGGTAGTATGCAATCGGAACAGACCGAGAACAAGAGCTACAATGATTTTCAGCTAGACGCTCTCGAATTCTGTTATCCAAATCACACAAACCATCAATGTCATCGTGGCATGGAAGTGCTGAATAGACATCAGCCGTCTTGAGCCTACATTTTGGTTTGTCAAATTTGACCAAGCTATCAATAGGCTTCAAAGCAGCTGATGGCACGTGAATCTCACCATTCATATCTTCTCTCAAGTATGAACTGCTATTCCATGGTTCACAGCTAGGTGTAGGAGCACAATAATTAATAATACCCCAATGATCAAGAAACCGAACAATTCGAGTTAAATCTTCATTACTAACACCATCAACCAATCCTTGGCAGTCCGAAACTGTGACCCTTTTCTCGGGATTCTCCATGTATTTGGCAACAACAAAATTTCGAATCTCCATATACTTTTCAGGAGTGTGGTCGGGCAATTTCCCAGAGAAAAAATGTGGAACAACTTGTCTCTCAAGTCGATGCACCGTGGCGGGTGAAAACCAATCTGTTTCCAGAAAAATCAATTGTCACATGATGGATATCTGTTGTAGGTATGTAACATGTTAGATAATATTCCTCTCCCCTTTTATTCAATTAGGTGCACATAATTCAGAGGCATAAATTGAGTGTAGATGCATTGAACTTGCTACCATGATTTTTCTATCCACACAGATCCTGACTTAAATTTGATCACAATAACAACTTAGCAATTCGAATTATTAACGAATTCAAGTTATTCAACGATGTATCCTAGATTGAATTCCTTAAATAGTCTCTTGCAGATGGTAATGCACATGGTTTTACCACTAAATATAACTTGCAGGGAACAAAATGATCAGACCTGAGTGCATGGGGACGACATGTACCCTACTCCCAAACCTCTTAACCACGCCACGCCCTTCCATAATCGGTGGTGGAGTTATTACATACGCGGCGTTCCCAGCCTCCGCCCTCTCCTGATCCAGCAAAGCCGGACTATCCGCGGGCATAGCAGACAGTGCCTGGAGTTGCCCATAAGACACATTCTCCAAAATCAAGGAATTTCCAGACATCCCCTTACTCTCTCCGTACTGATTTGTCCTCTCCATTGCCATAACAGCCAACACAGAAGAGTGAGGCCGGGTGACAACCCGCTTAATGACCTGAGGAAACTCGGAGACTCGAACTTTATCATCCGACAGAAGTTCAGTCTCCTGAATAGTGGAATTGGGCGTGGAGTGAAGGGTAATCTGAGGGTCCTCAGAATCATCGTTGTTATCACGTTCCATTTCCTCATTTTCAGCAGCAGCAAGGTCTTCATCTTCATCCTCATCTTCATGCCTGTTGATTCCGTTGTTATTACTGTTGGCGTAGTTGTTTCTGCGGCCAATTTGCGAATCCCTCTTCTTTTTCCTCCATTTTCCACGAGACCCTGAGAAGGGTTTTGTCAAAAGCAAAAATTACACAGCATAAACAGAATTGGAGATGAGAAATGAAGCGAAGAATGTGTAAATGATGAAAAATCCACAGAGAAAGAAAGAAGAAGATGGAAAAGTATATATGTATAGAGAGAGAGAGAGAGTGAGAGAGAGAGATTTAGGTCAAGAAGAAGTTACCAGATGGGAAGGAAGGGGAAGGTGGCATTGTTGAAGGAAAATCAGAAGGAAGAGAGGGAAAGAGCAAAATTGTGGGGTCGTTGATTGTTGTTATGCTACGAAATTGAAAGCATGGGGGAAGAAGAGGAGAGAGAAATAGGGCTTTTTCTTCTCTCTCTCTTTCCTTTGCGTTTGCTTCTGTGACTCAGAGCTTTGGTTTTTGTTCTCTCTTTCCCCTAACCAAATTGTCAATTACCATTTTTCCTTTTTTCTTTTTTTTTTTCTTCTATAGCCACCCTTCCTTTCCTCTTCACAAATTACTCCACGCGCGCGCGTGTCTTTTCCTTCCTCACCAGAAAATCCCTATCATTTTTTTTTTTTTTTTAGGGGAATACAAATAAAATAAAATAATTATTCTCATAGTTCAATAGGTTAAGGTATACGTATATATATTCGACCAAAATCTGAAACTTTGTTTACTAGTTTTGTTGATCTCCTGAGTCGCTAGCTCTCCATGAACGTGGTTTAGGGGTCATTAAGCTAGACATTTCTCTTCCTTTTGGTTGTTTTGAGGATTTCCTAGACCCTTCATTTTTTTTGAACTAGTGGTATGACAACGAGCTTTAAGATGTAGTTTACGTCATTCGTGATCTTTGTCTTTATGGACTTGCAAGTGCAATGTTTTTCTCATGAGCTAGTTTCCCACGCTTGAAATCGCTGAGAATCTAGTTGGAAGAACACCTTCTCTAGGTGCACTTTTTTTCCTAGCTGAATTTGACTCTAGTTTTGTTTTGTTCATTCGTTCGTAATCTTAAGAGAAAAAAAAAAAAAAAAAAAAAAAAAAAAAAAAAAAAAAAAACCTCTTTACTCCCAATTTTAGCTAAGCTTATCAAGTCACTAAGTCTCATGGCTTGCATATAGACCACAAATCGGATTACATTTAACAGTGAGTAAAGCAAGTTGATTAGGTCAAAATTCTTATGAATAGAGCTTCGATCCCATGTGTACCATCTATAAGTTTTGGTAATTTATTTCTCTAAAATATATTTTTATTTATTTTCTTCCTCACTCTCTTACTTATTAAAAACTTAATTGTAATCAATATGAGAGTCTTGTTAAACATATAGTGGATAAGGCATTTTTCAATTGTCACCACCCACCTTACGTGACAAAGTCCTACTAATGACAAGTTGTAAATTATTTTGAGCAGTCAAAAAGTTTTAAACATAACAACAAATCATACAAAAGTTTGATAAGCTTCACATGTGTCTGAAAACCTCATTACAATAGAGTATTGTGAAAAACTATACAAACTTGTATCAACCGTTAGTCGTCTAATGATTGGATAGTGTAGACAACCCACATATTACCACTACATATAACCATCGAGTTCCCCTCAACCTAAGATGAAGAATGGAAAACAAATATATCTATTGACATAGATCCACGTAATCTTAATATATCCAACACTTATAACTAACTTTGATCATCACAAATCTTTTATAACACAATGAACATAATTGCCCATGTTATTGACAAATTCTTTTTTATACAACAAGTAGAGGATGAGAATTTGAACCTCTCACCTCGAAAAAGGTAGTATATATCAATTATTGTTTAATTATGCTCACTTTGATATCAATGAAAATTTGTTAGATTGAATTGTCATCAAAACTAGTGTGTAGTAAGCCAAACTTTGCTAACTTCTCAGCAAAACTCCAATACTCCAATATCGTCACTTTCGTGTAATACATGTTAACCTAAAATATTTATTTTTTTTTTTTACTTTATTCATTATAATTTCAGAGGTTGAATATTAGTTGATTTTAGTGAACTTTAAGATTAGTCATTTGGAGTTGCTTTTTGTCCAAATTAGTAAATAATAATAACATAATTTACGTGAAAGGAAGACAAAAAAAAAAAAAAGGTGTTATTAAAATGTATAAAAGTATGATTATAGAGTATTTTTCCTTTTAGTTTTCTTTTATTTTCTTTTTTAAAAGAGAAAAGAGTTAATATTTATTACAAATATCCGCCATAAATTTAAACAATTAAAGAGTATTTATAAGACTACATAAGCAAATT
Organism: Citrullus colocynthis; assembly: GCA_031780015.1. NCBI lineage: Eukaryota > Viridiplantae > Streptophyta > Magnoliopsida > Cucurbitales > Cucurbitaceae > Citrullus > Citrullus colocynthis. The sequence continues at coordinate 14,655 of QLSR01000314.1, forward strand.
CTAATATTGTTTTGACCTAAAATAGATTTGGGATAGTTATTGATTTTTTTTTTTTCATTTGTGATGCTTTTAAATTCTTCAGTTATTTCACAATATTAACCATTTTATATAGATTGATGGTTGAAAATATATTTTTATATATAGCAAAATACCAGTGATAGACAATAATAGATATTGTGTCTATTAATAATAAATAATAGTGGTATAACAGTGTCTATCACCGTCCATCATTGATAAACAGTAACATTTTGCTATATTTGAAAATACATATTTTATATATAAAGAGTAATCAAATATAAAAAATTACAAAATTAAAAATTGATGTCCTTAGTTAGAAACGAAATAGATCATTTAGTATATCAACCTTTGCTAATTTACAACCATCAATTTTACAATATCTTATAAGAAATCATGTAATTAGGTCTACCGAAAAGACAAATCTTATATTTATCAACCAAACATATTTAAAATGACCATCATAAAATATCATGAAAATAAAATAAATGTGGTGAATAATTGAACCATCGAGTAAGATATACATCCATATCCATGCATTAATGGTGAAGCTACATAATTTTACACAATTTAAAACATTATAAGCATACATTTGAAACATGTTCTCTTGGGAACATTTTAAACATGTTATATTTAAAATGACTTTAATAAAAGTATATAAATATATAATTTAAAATAAGTTCAACCCTTATTTTTGGTTCATATATTTTAGGATTTGTGTTGTTTTAGTCTTCATACGGTCAAATGCCCAATTTTAGTATTTTTATAATGGATCTTTAAACTACTCCTTACAACTTGAGAAGACAACCCAGAGTGTAACAATTAAAATGACATTTTGACCTACCGATTACCGATTAATTCGAACATAACTCAATAGTTTAAGCATTAATTATTATTCCAACAATATTTGATCATTATTAATTAAAAAAATTATTAATTACCTCTCTAAAATTGGGTCAACAAAAGGAATACCTATATTTAAACAACTAAAATTATGTTAGTCATTCTCTTGAATAGAATACTTCAACTTTTTAAGCATTTATTTATGTAAGCTATATATAACGATCAACATCTAAAATTCCCATTAAAAAACTTGGGCTTTTATAAAGAGAGAAACAATTGGGCTTTTATGGGCTTGCTAATGGGCCGACAGTCCAAATCCTCCAAATTTAACACTCAAAACTTCTTCTGCTCTGCTCGACGGTTAGCCGCCGTTCTTCTTCCTTCTGCTGTTCTTCATTTCCCGGTGCTCTTCAACCATTATAATCCATGTAATTGTTTTTTCATTTGAATTTCCTTTTCCCTGCTTATGATTCTACGAATTGGATTTTCCGAACAAGCTTCTTTGATTGCTCTGAAGTGCAAATCTCATACTGCGATTGAAAACTACTAATGATTGATACTCAATACTCCTGTTAACTAAACCCTAACCCCTTTTCTACGATCGTCTCTTCTAATTAGGATGGATATTGATGTTATTTTATTTTATTTTATTTTATTTTTAATTTAGGTTTTGGGTTTTCACTGTTTCGTCTTATTTCGCAGGAGTGTTTTGTTTTTCTTGTGATTCATTAGGTTTTAGTGAATGCTGAATGTATACAGGTAATGGGTAATGTAGCCAGTTCATTGGCCTCTGGTATTTTTTCGGCCATTGGCAAAGTCTTTGGATCCCCACTTGATTTTCTTTCTGGAAGATCCTGCAGGTTGGTTCCCTTATTTGATTTTCTCAGCATGTGGCTTCCATCCGTAAACTTAATCATTTACCTGATTTTGTCATGTTATGTCTTTTTTAATTTAATATTGATTACCTGATTTTGTCGTACTTTTTTGCTTTGTGATCGAGTATTGTTTACCTGATTTTGTCACTGCTTGCACACGTTCGCAGTTCAGTTTGTGGATCAACATGGGATTTCATATGCTACATAGAAAACTTCTGTGTTGCCAATTTGCTAAAGATGGGAATGATCTTGATCCTTTCATACTTTGGTGAGTGAAACAATATAGTTTTTGTGTATGTCTGTACCTTGGTATTTCCAACATGCTGGAATTTCTCTGTTTTCCATGGTTGTGAGAAGTCGCAAAATCCTTGCCTAGCAAGGTCCGGAGTTATCTAATAATCCATCCTAGTTTAAATTACAAGTTTAGTTTCTTAACTTTTGAAATTTATGTCTATTTAGTATTTGAACTTTCAAAAATATCTAATAACTTCCTAAACTTTCAATTCTCTAGTAAGTCTTACAAAAATTATTCTTTTAAGCCCTCGATTTTAAAAAATAGGTGCATTTAGTTCTAATGTTTTAAATTAGCCAATTGTCTCTTAGTTTTTAAGAATAGATTTTAAAAAGTCACGATGAATAAAACCTTTAAATTTAATGTTAATTAATTTAGGGATCTTTACCAGGCAAAATGACATGGGTAAATTTTTTTTTAATTATTTCTCTTTCTCTTTTTTCTCTCTTATTCTCTCTCCTCCCTCTCCCTCCTCTCTCTCTCTCTCCTCTTCCATCTCCATTAACGAGCGTACATCATCTCCATTACAAAATGTTTTATTTTATTTTTTTTCAGAGGGATGCCCTCTCCCTTTCTTTTACATCCCCGTTTCTCTCTCTCTAACTTACTCGTCTGTCATAAAACTAGAAAAAAAAAGGGGCATTTTCCAATATTCCAATATGAAACAAGATTACCAAAAAAAAAAAAAAAAAAATATGGAGGTCTTCAAATTCACATGAGTTGATCATTATATCAACAATATCAAATCTTTGCAAAGAAGAAGAAACATAAAAAAGGGGTTTGTTCCATGGAATTAGTTGAATATTGTGATTAATACGAGGGAGAGTTTGAAATGAAAGGTTATGAACGAGGAAGAAATACTCAATTGGGTGATGGGTGTGTGAATAATCAAACATCTCATGGTCGGAAATTTCTAAATTTGCGATAAATTTCGACACTAACAGTGGCCGAGGAGCAAGTGAGAGAGGGGGAGAGAGAATAAGGGAGAAGGGAGAAAGAGAGAGAAATATTAAAAAAAATATATTTTTTTCCATGTCATCTTGACCGGTAAGTATTTATAATTTTTTTAATGATGAATTTAAAGATTTTATTTAGAGAGGAAACTTTTAAACCTAATTTTAAAAACTCAAGGACCAAATGAGCCAGTTTAAAGCATTAGAGACTAAATGCACCTATTTTTCAAAACTCATGGACGTATTTTTCCCTAAGTCTTAAAACTTTCGATATTGTGTCAGCTTTATCAAATTCAAAATTTTTAAAAATTAATTGATCTATTAGACATAAATTTAAAATTTGTGTATAATAGAACTCTAAACAGCACTATTAGTTATTAGTTATGCAAGCATGGCAAGGTTATCGTCATCTTTGATTACAAGTTACAACTAATGATACACTATTAACGAACTCACTTCTCTTATTTATAGAACATTTCAAGTTCAATAGGTTAATATGGTATGGAAAATACTATCGTTTCTTCTATGTTTTGAATTGTATTAGTTCATATCTCTCAACTTTTTAGCTGTCAAATTAAAGTTGCTAACGTCAGTAACTTACTATACACAATATAATGATAAAATGCCAACTAAGTTTATATGGTATGGAAAAATGTAGCTATTTTCCCTCTGTTCCGATATGTGATAACTTCTACTTATTGAATGAAGTTTTAGGTCATCAAGCATATGGATTACTGATGTACTTGTAATGGGATAGGGACTACAATCTAATGTTTATCCCACTATACAAATTTTATATTATATAATTGTTGAAGATCCTATATTGAAAAAATCAAGGGGTCTTACATTCTTAATAAGATAAATAGGTTACTTCTTTCCTAGCCAATTAATTTTAGATCTAATCCTATGTTATCTAATGTGATATTCAAGCCCATAAAGTCCAAACAGGCATTCGGTCCAATAAGAGAAATTAGGATCTGATCAAGAATGGTAAGCCAAAAGAGGCACCATCTTAAGGGGCATGTTGAGGACAGACCCCACATTGGAAAAATCTAAGGACCTCACACTCTTAATAAGATAGATGGACTACTCCTTTCATTGTCAATTTGTTTTTGAAATGGAACCCATGTTATCTAATAATAACCTTATACTACTATGTCTGGTATGGCTCTAAATCATAGGCGCACAAGATTAAAAGAAATTTCTTAGGAAAGGGATCCAAATCCAGTTTAGATGTTTTAGTTACAAACTTACAAGTGATGGTGATAGTTTTTAAATGCTTAGAACTTAGTTCCAAATAATATGTGCATTTTTGTTTGTTTTTTATTACATAGAACATAAGTTCAGCACTTGAATTTACCTGTTTCTATGCAGTTCTTTTGCTCCTGTATTTATTACATAAAATTGGCATCTTTGGATGTATTGGTCGGGGGCTCTGCAGAATGATATGGACTTGTTTATCTTCTTATTTCTATGCATGGGAGTACTGCTGCACTTTCATGTGTATCAAGCTTGCTAATGTCAAAAGAACAAGAAGACGGCACTTTAGGAGAAGAGACCTTGAAGAAGAGTTTGAAAGCGAAGAAGGAAAATGTCAGCATGGGTCAACAAGTGACTCGAGCAATGTCCCCGACCATGTCGAGTCGAGAAGTAGCAGACAGGTGTCTCGTCGATGGAGGAGGAACCACAGACGTTCTCAAATGAGAAAATCGTTGAGGCCGAAAGGTCATGGAATTCGAGTAAGGAGTGGTAGAGTGTTGGTCTATGGTAAGCATAAAAGAAAATGTGTTGAGGTTGGGAATCATTTGAATGAGATACATAGCTTTGGGATGTATGGATCATCCAAATGTGTGCATAAAGAAAGGAAATATAGAAGAGGAAGGCAAAGATGATATCAGCTGGCTGGGATATGAACTCTATATTTGTGCTAAAATTCATTCTAAAAATGTCTTAATCTGTTTGTCTTTTGAGAAGGTCTTTTGCGCTTTTTTTCCCAACTCTCATGATTATTTTATCATTGTCCATAGTTTCTATTCTATATGGGTAGCACTTTTAGAGTTAGTAATTAAATTTTTCATGACATTTTTAAAGAATTGTAAGTATAATAAAATCTATAAGTGATAGATTCTATTATTGACAAACGTCTATTAACGATATAGTTTATCACTGATAGACTCCAAGAGCTAAATCTAAATTTTGCTATGTATGCAAATTATTTTACATTAAATTATATTTGCTAATACTTTGGCACAATTATTTTATTATTGCCCATTGTTTCCTTCTTCCATATCAATTAGGGTAATTGCAAAGGGTAGAACTTTTAGGGCTAATGATTAAGTTTATAACAATATTTTTAAATAATTACAAATATAGCAACATTTATAGTGATAGACTCCATTGTTGATAGACTTCCATCAATGGTAATGTGATATAGTCTATCACGGATAGACTTTAAGAGTTGGATCTAAATTTTGCTATATATACAAATTATTTTTACGTTGTACTACATTTGTTAATATTTTAGGCATGATTGTCATATTTGTAACTATTCCTATTGATCATCGGGTTTTAAGTTGAGAGATTTCAGGCTTTCTGAGGACCCATAATGTCCGGTTTGATTACGATTTTTGTTTTTATTTTTATATTTTTGAAATTTATGATTTTTTTTTCCAATTTTCTTACCACTGTTTTCCCCTTTCTTAAATAAAGGGAGGGGTTGAATTCTTAGTCAAAATTCAAAACCAAACTAGTTTTAATTCTTCTTTTCTTTTTAAAACTTGGCTTTGTTTTCAAAAACATCTGCAAAAGAAGAAGGAAAAAAAAAAAAGAAAAAACTTATGAGTACCAGTGTTTGTAAGTTAAAGTTTAAAAAACCTAAACCTAAAACCAAATTAAAAATGAGATACATAATTTAATAATAACAATCTCCAATTTTAAGGTTTGATTTCATATTATAATTACATAATTGATCGTAATTATCTTAATTAATTTTACTGTTACACAATTCATAAATATCCATACTCACTTCCCCTATAAGGATTGTTCTCCTTTTCAAAGTCTACATGCCTCTATCCACATAGCTTTTTCCTAACTTTCTTTACAAGATGAAGCATCTTACTTTAGCAGCCTCTACAAACTCCAGTGATGCCTAAATTTGGTCCAAACACTCGACTTTAAATTATAAACGAAATTTCCTAGTAGTTTTCATTACCAACAAAATTGCATATATATATTATAATTATTTATCCAAATTTCTAGCTTATATATGTCTCAAATTGATAAAATCCCATATATTCCTCGGTGCGTTCAATTAACTTCCACAATTATTTATTAATTTCCTTGCCTAGTTGATCATAAAAATAATTCTATTTCGTTTGCTCAACTACTACAACTATGACTACCACTAATTATTATTATTATTATTAGGCGGTTTCGAGTTTCTGAAAAATTTATATATATTGCTTGTTAATATTATTAGGATATGTAATAATGTGAAATTTTGTAGATTACATCATTCTTTTAGACGATATATTATATTCTATATAATAATCATATTCACACAATGTTAAATTAAAATAAAGAAAAAGGGGAATTCAATTTAAACTTTCAAATATTTTTGAAAAAACAATTGTAAATGGAGAGTTAATAAGATGAGATTTTCATTTTACAAAGTGGGTTGGAATTGACCAAAATTATTGTGGAAAAAGGAAACAACAAGATGGAAAAGAGATGGAATTAATATAATTAGGTGAAAAATTCTATGCGTTTTTTAGGGTGACGTTGCTTTCGCCTTTCTATTTTAATTATCACTATTATTTTTAAACAACCTTTTTATTATTTTAGCCACCACAAAAATAATATATACGTGTGTACAGAATAGACTTTATCTTAAATATGATTTGTTACCTTGTTTTTTTTTTTTTCCTACTAATTAATAGTTTTTGGTTAAAAATCACTTTTAGTCTCTAAATTTTTATAAAAATAACAATTTAGTCTCTAAACTTTAGTTGTAATGATTTAATTAACAATTTAGTTCTTGCACTTTAAATTTGTAACGATTTAGCCTATGTGATAGAAATTAGTACTAAGATTTGATGTGATTTTTTTCATAGATAAATCGATAAACAAATTAGATGTTCAATATTTTATATAATACAAAATTTACATTATAAACTAATAAAAATTGACATCTAATTTTAATGAATTTATTTATGTTAGAGATTAAATTGTTACAAGTTTGAAAGTATAAGAACTAAATTATTACATACTAAATTTCAATTTTAAATTGTTGCAAAATTAAAAGTATAAAGACTAAATCGTTACAAACTAAAGTTCAGAGACTAAGTTTGTTATTTTTTCCAACTGGTAGCATCTACTAGTGTCTAAAAGTTAGGTCTTTTTGGCATATTTGTTGAATTATTCAAAAAAAATTGAAAAAATTATTATTAGTTGTGAAGAAAAACAATTGTAAAATTAATTAAGTTTTGAAATTTACAAATTTGCTTCAAAATTTCCCTATGAAATTGAGATGTACGAGTTTTTTAGACAAATTAAAAGAAACTAATTATATATTATATGAATTTTTTTTTTGTATATTATGATTCAAATACTACCATGTTGTCTACTTCTGAAAAAATACTTGGAACAAGGAATTTACAATAATACAAAACTTGCACCAAAAAAAAAAAAAAAAAAAAAATAGAAAGGACAGTTTCTCATGAACTTAAGTTGAGCCATAAAATTTTAATTAATATTTGCAATCTCACACATGATTTTTCTTTTTAACTTTTGCTATGTGTGAATTAGATATTTAAAATTCTTTTTTTCTTTTAATGAAAAATATATATAATATTTTAACTAGTTGAATAATCAATTGATTAAGACTGACGAAATATTATATATATATATATTAAAAAAAAAACCAATTGATATTAAATCTTAAAACATAATATATCATCAAATTTATTAATAGATCTATAAAGTTTTAATTTTTGCCTAAAATAATTAATCGAACTATTAAATTTAAAGTTGAAATTTATGTTCATTGTAATTTTTTTAGCAGATTCTTGAATTTAAAAAGTTATTTAGAAATCCACAAAATTATTGTAATTCTTTTTTAGCAGATTCTTGAATTTAAAAAGTTATTAAGAAATCCACAAAATTTTAAATTTTGTAAATCTATTTGACATAAAATTAAAAGTCTAAAAACCATAAATTTTAAATTTCTCATGAACCATTCTACACAAAATTAAGAGTTCATTGGCGTAATAAATACTTTTGAAACTCCAAAAAACTAAATGTACAAAGTTCGTAACTAAACTTAATTTATAATCTAACCATTCTCTTATCGTATTTATTTGTTCTTTTAATAAGAGAAAAATTTAAGGTTGCACATATTTTTGTATAGCACATTTTTTGTTTAAATATATTTTTTTTGTTTGTGTATAAAAAAATGAAAGAATACAGTATGGACTACACCTAATCATTGCTTATAAAATAATTTTTTAAACCACGGCGAGGCCATGGTCAAAATTTCATTGGTTCGATATTTGACTCTCTTTTTGTTTTATAAAGAAAAATGGGAATGACACGTTGTTTTCTTTTTTAAAAAAATAACTGAAGTTGCAAGTTAATTACTCGTTTAATTTTGAAAATTACCAAATGGAACAGCCAAATCATGTTTATCATAGTCAATACCTTTATTACTTAATTTCAAACTTAGAATTAATCCATGCAAATAAGGATGTTAATCACGAATATTATGTATTGCTATATTTTTATTTTTAACGATGAATTGCATTGTACAAATAATAAAAGATTGTAGATTGTCTTCCATCCTTATCTCCAACTCAACTAAATCTTAATTAATCTATATAATTGGATTTAATCACATAAACAAATAATTCATCAATAATTGATTGTATCGTTAAGGGTGTATTCGTTTTTTATTATTGTTTTTTTTTTCTAAAATCATTTTGCAAAATATTTGAATGTTCGACAATCACTCGAAATAGCCTTTACAAAAATGAATTTATGAACTAAGTTGGTTTAAGGTAAGCATTAGAAATCAAAATGATTTTTGAGTGTTTACCCGTTAATCTCTTCTTAAATTGTATAATTCTTAAAATTACCAGAACACCCTCAAAATTTATTTACCTCACTTCTACTATGTTATCATGGCTACTGTCACCCTTTCCTGACTAACTCCACCATTAGCCACCATCGTTGTCAATGACTTCCAACCATTGCTATTGACCAACTCCGACTATCACCTTAGGTTACTATTGTTGGTCATCTCCAACCATTAGTCTTTTTATCCAAAGTGTTTAAATAGAAAAGATTTTTTTTTTAAAAAAATCTTAGTTAATACAAAAAAAACTCTAAATCACAAGAGAGGACATGAGTGATTATAGGAGAGATTGTTCTTTATCTATATTTCCAACTAAAGGCCCGTTCGGATTAACTCGAGAAAAAAATATTTTTTTAAAAAAATTATTTTTATTTAAACTCTTTAAATAAAAATGGTTGAAAATACACTTCAAAATTTATTTCAAGTAATTGTCAAACTTTCTAATTTTTTTTTAAATAATTTATTTTTAAATTAAATACTTAAAAATGTATTCTAAATCTAACCTAAATCAAACTTTGGTATCAAAATTAGATTTATAGACTTTTGTGGATTAAATCAGTAAACAAGTGGGAACTACATAACAAATATTTCTAAACTTTAAAAGAAAAATGATGGGTTTTACTTTTATTAAAAATTACTTAGACTTTATACAAAATCATATAAAATCGTAGAATATAATATAATCACATGGTCGGGTGCATCATCACTTAATCATGAAATAAAAAATTAATTTAATAAGATTGAAAATAATCAAGTGACATCAACGTCCACCTAAATATTGTGACAAGTCGTTTCGAGCCGTACGGAATTTAAAAAATATGTCACAGACCAATTGCCACGTTACAAAAGGATTGCAGTTCAAATAGGGACACGACAAACTGTGTTCGTATTGAATCACTGTCACGGCAGATTGTGCAAGTCACCATCATCCCCGTCATTGGCCACGTGTCAATCACGAGGAAGTTGAAAAAGAGATTCGCATTTATCTCGTGGGTGATTTGGTGTTTGTGACCACCAAATGGTAATCTTTGTAAAAAAGGGAGGTTACGTGGCGCGATCTTAGTGGTCTGTCTTACCTAGAGGAATGATTTCCCGGCAAAGACAAAAATAATGCAAGTAACGGCCACCGAAAGTGAGCTCGACTCTGCCACGTAAGGCGCTCTCAATTCCACGCGTTATCTCTCTTATTTATCTATTTTTAGTATTTACTTTCCCATGAGTTTTGTCGTGTAATTTTATGGATTTTTTTTTTTTTTATCTTTTACTTTTTTTGTTTAAAGGAGTGTTCGATTATTAACATTTCTCTAAGTAGTTTATAGATTTATGGGAAGTGGGAAGATTTACTAATAATAACTTATTAATTTACATGAGATTAAAAAGTTAATTTGTTTTAGTACGATTAACTGTAAAAAATTCGAACCACAAATTTCATTGTTATTAATATACTCGTATGAGAGTTGAGTTATGCTCTCTTTCACGCTAAAAGATTAAATTACGAGTGTTTGAATTTTTAATTTTGTGTCTATTTTATCTTTTAATTTTAAAAAAAGTGTTAATATAAGTTCACAAACTTCAAATTTTTATATTTAATAAATTTATGAAATTTTTTTTTTTTAACAAATAAGTTCGTAAAGTTTTAATTTTATATCTAATAGGTTCGTGATTTATTATTTTTTTAAAAATAATTGGTAGTTGATTTATGAGGTATGCAATTGAATATTATGTTTAATTAAACTCTAATTTTTAAATTTTATGTTTGGTAGGTATATAAAGTTTTTTCTAATGTTAAAATACCATTTTGGTCCCTATATTTTGAAAATTATTTAATTTTAGTTCATGTACTTCCAATAAATCTTAAAGTTAATCCACAGTGCTAGTTTATTGTCAATTTTAATTTTTTTTTATTTCATTGCATTTTTACGAATAATTTTGAAAATATATTCACATATCATATTTTCTTACATGAAAATTATTATTATTTAATCAATTTCGGTAACATTTAAGTTTTATTGAAAGTACGAAGACTAAAACTGGATAATTGAGAGTACATGAACTAAAGTTGAACAAAATTTTAAGTATGAGACCAAAGTAATATTTTAATCCTATAAAAAGAATACTTATCGAATGGACCAATAACTTATTAGATATAAAATTAATATATATATTATACATTTTTAAAAATTTATGAATTTAGTGGAAATAAATTTAAAATTTTCAGAATTTAAAAAATAAAATTTTAAAAATTGAGAGTTCATAAACCCTAAGTAAACACCATTAAAATACATTAACGAAAAAAAGAAAAACTAACTAACTAACTTAACGAAACTATAACCTTTTGAACGTTGAAGGTTTGCTAATCAACTCCAGTTATTACGCTTTAAATAAAAATCTAGTAATTACGGGAGTGATTATGACATACCGCACATGAGGATGGATCTAAACACTAAAAATACTTTTTTTTTCTTTTAAAAAAATTGCAATCCAAATCCAAATACGTCAGCGAATATAATAAGTTATTTTTATTAAATTTTCAACGACGTATCGATATTTCTATTTTTCCAAAAGTTTGACATCAACACAAGTGAATTGATATTTTCATTGTATGATAGAAAAATACACGAAACATAAAAAGTAAATAATAAATTAATATCTTTAATGTAAATGTACTATATTTAATATATTTTTAAAAATTATAAATATTTACAAAATTAAATTTATTTCATGATTTTTTTAAAAAGAAAATTCATAAATATCTATCGAAATTATTTTTATCAAAATTAGGAGAGCAGAGACATGAGAGTTATGAGAGTAAATAGAAAGTTTAAATGATAAATGTGTAACTTATAGAAGCTACGAGCATCTAATTAAAATATTATTATTTGATTATTCATAACCAGTCTTGGTTTGCATTATGAACGGTTGACTTAGGATTATTATTATTTTTTTTATTTCATTGTTGGTTTAAAAATGTATGCATGTTGACTCAATATTTATGTTGGTTAAAATAAATTTTTGGTCAGTGTAGGTCTCATTTCATCTTCAGTTCATAAACTTTTGAATGTCTACAAAATTGAGTCCTACAACTTAGTTTCTAAACCATACTTTAGTTTATTGTAGGTTATTAAAAAAAAAAAGAAATCACTATTTAACGTTTCTTTATAAGGTTGGTTACTATATTCGTCTAGTATTTTTCTTTTTGTTTAACTAATTTTACAAGAAAATAATTTAAAGGATTGATTTTTAAGATATATTGAATTGGCACGCGCCCAAATTTGAACAATTTAAAATACAAAAATGATCACTACAATGAAATAAAATATAATCAAAATACATAAACTAAAATAGTATTTGAGTCATTTCTTTGTCACTCTAATTTAGATTTTTTATCTTTAAATAGCTAAACATAAAGGTTCCTACGTTCCTACGTTGCTAAAATAAATGGTTTTCCTAATTATTTATGAGATTTTATTAAACTACATAAATTAAATTCTAAAATTTAAAACTAGAAAAACTCCAAATTATAGAGACCAAATTTATAATTTAACCTATCAAATAACATCATTTATAAGAATGTGTAAGCAAGTGTCATAACAATTCAAATGCCCCCAATTTATCTTGGACGGAGAGTTGGCTATTTTAGCCCATTCAATGCTTAGGGACTCATGATTATAATCGAAGTTTTCAATTATTATAACTTACACTTAGTTATAATAAAACCATTCAAAAACTCTAATTGTCGGTTGGGTTTACTATTTTATAACCATACTTTCGATTAATTTTTAACTCATACTAAATTAGTTCGCAACTAGATATAAATTATTATAACGCAAACTAAATTAAAATTCTATTATTAACCACCCATTGTAATAATAAACTTTAACACAGCAGACAGTCCCATAGTGGGAGCATATTGGTTCTATTCCCAACTCTTCACTAATCGCTTTTTTTTTTTTTTCTTTTAAAAAAGAAGAAAGAAACTTAAAAGTAGTTTGACAATATATGTAGGTATATCAATAATTAAAAAAAATATATAAATGACGAAACATACTAAAGGAATAATTCAAATGGGTCGTGTCCTTGTTGTATTAGAGAAATGTTATCCAACGAGAATAGAACACGTGGAATTCATGATGACGTGCCAGCAAATCCACCGTTAAAACAAGCGGCCGACTTCACCCATGATCTTCTCGTAATCGTACCGAACTCACAAAAGCGGTCCCAAAAAGACCCGACCCGGATGACGTAACATTCGCTACAGTCCAAACACACATTTCGTAAGTAATGACCAAATCATTTCCCTCAACCAGCACTGCCACGCACGCACCCCACTTTCTTTGTTGACACGTGTCGCAAATCGGGGACCACTGGAAAATTTTACCGCCCACGTGTCTTCTAGAAACTACGTCCGGAACTGTACACGTGTCTCTTTCTTTTCCTCTATAAAATCCGCCTCTTTCTCCTACGTTCTAAGTTTCAAGCGTCGCAGAGGAAACACTTTTAGGAAAAGAAAAAGAAAAAAAGAAGAAAAAAGGGAAAGAAGAAATCATGGCCGCCGATTTGCAGTTACCTCCGGGATTTAGGTTTCATCCGACGGACGACGAGCTTGTGACGCATTACTTGTGCCGTAAATGTGCGTCGCAGCCGATTTCAGTGCCGATTATCGCTGAAATCGATCTTTATAAATACAATCCCTGGGACTTGCCTGGTAATTATTTATTTATCTACAAATTTGAATGAAATTAGCTAATATAATATTCATTGACTATTGAGATCGGAATTTAATGGCGATTATTATTATTATTACTACTACTACTACAGAAAAGGCTTTGTACGGAGAGAAAGAGTGGTATTTCTTTTCACCGAGAGACCGGAAGTACCCGAACGGTTCAAGGCCGAACCGGTCGGCTGGGAGTGGGTATTGGAAGGCGACCGGAGCTGATAAACCGATTGGGCGGCCAAAGCCGGTCGGGATTAAGAAGGCTTTGGTGTTTTACTCTGGGAAAGCTCCTAAGGGTGAGAAAACCAATTGGATCATGCACGAGTACCGGCTCGCTGATGTGGACCGCTCGGCTCGCAAGAAGAATAGTCTAAGGGTATATTCTCTCATGCTATTTATAATTTTCAAAACTTTTTTAAATACGCGATTTAAAAGAAATAGCCATGATTTAATCACATGCTCCAAATTAACCCAAGTCAATTATCTTATCCTAAAGAAGGAAAGAAAGTTGGAAATTACAAATTTCTTTTCAGTTCCTCGACTTTTCAAATTATATATTTGGTCATCTATCTATTAAAAGTTCAGATTAATTAATTTGGCATCACAATTTATGTTTAGTGACTTATCAAACATATAAAATTAAAAGCTTAATAACTTATTATAAAAAAAAAAAAAATTGGAGGGGTAAGAGTATGAGTTCATCCAAAATTTAGGCACTAATTTAACATTCTAAAAATTATAGAAGTATTTGATTTTACCTTTTTACATGGGAAATTTTATATTGAAAGAAAAAAAAAAAAGAAAAAAAAAACTCAAAATTAACAACAAAACGCCTTTGATTTTGCAGCTAGACGATTGGGTACTCTGCCGTATATACAACAAGAAGGGCGTAATCGAGAAACAGCAACAGCTGCACAACGTTTCAATTAATCGGCCGGAAATGAACACAATCGGATTCGTTGAAAATGAGGAGGAGGAGGAGAAGCCAGAAATTCTGAACGAAAGGGCAGTTTCCGGGCGGATTCCGTCGCCATCGCCGTCCCAGGCTCCGCCAGTAAATGATTACATGTACTTCGATCTATCCGATTCGATTCCTCGTCTTCACGCCGACTCGAGCTGCTCGGAGCACGTGGTGTCGTCGGAGTTCACTAGCGAGGTCCAGAGTCAACCGAGAATGAAAGAAGAGTACTCTGGATTTCCGTACAATTACATGGACACGTCACTGGAGAACGCGTTCTGTGCTCAATTTCCGACATTAAATCAGATGTCGCCATTGCAGGATATGTTCATGTATATTCACAAGCCTTTTTGAATTCGACGAACTGGATCGATTCATTGAACGTTGGTTCATTTCGGTTTACAAATCGATTGTACGGTGGCTCGAGACGGTGGTCGATGACTGTGCCGTGCGATAATTTCGCAATAAGAAAGTTGGTCTCCTGTGATGACGAGACGTAGTTCAACTCGGTGGCTGAAGCGGCGGCGCACAGATTGGAACCGAGTTGTAATTTGTTCCGATGAGCGGTTTTAGCACGTGTATTGTTGATGTGTATATTGTGTCAAACGTGCCACTGAATGGAAAAAACGTTTTTAATATTATTGTTATGCAACTTGCTTACTTTTTTTTTAGTGACAATTTGCTTATTATTATTATTATTATTATTTAAACTTAAACTTTGCTTACATCTTTAGACTTAAGTACAAAATTACTTTTTAAACCTAATATAATTTTGTTTGTGCAAAATTTACAATTAATTAAATGAATAAGACGTTGAAGTTTATAATATTTCTTACGCTGGCTGTTTCTTTTTCATTTAATACTATTTTACTTTTAAAGATCGTTGTTATTACAATTTTTAAATTTAACTTGGGAAAATTATTTTTTATTTAGTAAAATAATTAGGGTAAAAATGCTAAATTACAGAATTTTCAACAGAAACTAAAAAAAAAAAAGCCCATTTCATGAACACATACGCCCATTTCATGCATGGTATATTATCGGTGCAGACAGGCCCAAAAGGCCCAATAAGTTATACGGTGACGTTTTGAAGGTTTTGCTCCCATGTTCCCGTGGGCCTTCTCTACTATAACACCTTTTTTTTTTTTTTTTAATGGCGTTATTTTATTTTACTCATTCAAGTAACAATTTGGTACTTTTATCTTTTAGTATAATTTATTATTAAAAGATATATAACAACGATCAAAATGTTTTTTTTTTTTTTTTTAATGGCGTTATTTTATTTTACTCATTCAAGTAACAATTTGGTACTTTTATCTTTTAGTATAATTTATTATTAAAAGATATATAACAACGATCAAAATGTTTTTTTTTTTTTTTTTTTTTTTTTTTTATAATTACATTTTTTCTTCTTTTAACAATTTTAGGATTTATTTGGCTTGATTCTCAAAGGTTAAAAAGTTTAATCCAAACAAGTCTTCGTAGACCAATATAGATACTTTAAAAGTTGAAATACCAAAACCCAGTGTTTGGACTAAAATGAAAATTTCAAAAGTTTATGAACTAAAATGAAATTTAAGTTTATGATAAAGATATTGAATTGTAATAAAACAAAGGGGACCTCACAACCCGAAGTCAAGACACAATAAAAAGACAAATACAATCAAAAGAACTATTTAGAGAAAAACAAACTAAATACATAGAAAAGACACATACAACTCAAGGCAAATTTATTCGAATCCTCCTAATGAAAGCTCCAAGCTACTAACAACAAACAACAAAAAATAAACAACGACAGTGATGAAATTTAATCTTACTTTTAAATATTTTATGATTCAGTAATACCTATATTCTTCATTTCCTAATATTTTTAAATAAATTAATTTTATGTATTAATGTGCACATCCGTTGTGTTCTATTTTTAGCCCGTCTAATATAATAATACTTTACTCATTTGCCTATTAAAACCAACAAAATAAATAATAATAATGGAAAATTCACATAATTTCTAATTTAGAAAAGAAAGGGAGAATATAGGGAAAAAAAACCCCAAAAAAGAAAAAGAAAAAGAAAAGAAAAGGAAAACATTGAAAGATGTATGGTTTAGGGAAATTCGGATGGGCATTGGTGAAAGAGGAAATGTCGCAGATGAAAGCGAAACGACGCCGTTCTGCATCAGAAAGGGCCCCACACTGTTCAATGCGATTGAGGGACAGTCGACAAGACATCCCTTTCCGATGGTGAAAGGCCCCTTCTTCCCTTCCCCATCTTTGGTTTCTTCTCATTATTTTTCTCCTTTTTGCTTCATTCCCTTTTGTTTCTTACCACACACTCTCCCCCCACTTTATTTATTTTTATTATTATTGTTATCAATTATCTCACGTACACGTCTTAAATACTCTTTTGGTTCTTGTATTTTTTAAATTGGTTTGTCTTGGCCTCTGTACTTTTACAATGTTCATTTTGGTCCTTATATTTTTTAATTTTGGTTCATTTTGGTTGTTGTACTTTTAAAAAGTGATAATTTTAGTTATTTTATTTTCATTTTTAAGGAATCAAAATAATCACTTCTTGAAAATTAGCGTCAAAATGAAATAAAATTGAAAGTACAAAAACCAAATTAGCATTTAAGCCTATGTAGGAGGACCTTCATAAACAAGCAAGCAAATTCATACATGATTGATTACAAAGTACAAACCTATGTTGAAATAAAAGCTCCATTGTAAAGGATGAAAATCTAAATTAAAAAAATAATAATAAAAACATAAAATTGAAAGAAAATGTTTTAAAGGAGGGGTGTTTTCCCCCTTTCATTATTATTATGTTGTTGGTTAAGATTTCATGGTGTGAAAAAGTAATATAATATGTAGGGAATAAATTTAGTAAGGTGGATAGTTGTCCAACATTGACATGTGCTGTGGGATTCTCAAAGATTCAAAATGTTAAATTCAGTCTAGATCAAAAAAAAAAAAAAAAAAAAAAA
>QLSR01000314.1:38515-88438 GCA_031780015.1 Citrullus colocynthis
AAAAAAAAAAACATATCAAATAATTACAAAACATGACCTAAATTATTATTATTATTATTTTTTATAAGTTTAAGAGTTTAATCGATAAAATTGTAAGCATGACACAATGTTTATTAAAGAGAACTTATGTAGGGTACAAATTGATATAATTAAAAAAATGTAAATTATGAATTAATAAATTATAAGTTCAAAATCTTAATTGGTGTAATCTCAAAAGTTTAATACTTTTGAGGTATAAATGATATATTTTTTTTTCTGATTTTTTTAATATTTTATTCCCTTTAATTAAAAAGTTGAATTTGGAAAGTGTGTGTAAAAAGTAACGTTGAATTTGGAAAATATTTAATTCTTATATCTATTGCTTTTGATTTCTAGTTTACTTTTACGTTAATAATAATAATAATAATAAGTATCATATTTGACTTCTTATGTTATTTTTATAAATAAAGTTGGGAAAAGCAACATTCGATCATCTAGTTATGAAATTTAGTATTTGAAATATAAAGTTTCCAATACAGTTATTTTATACACTGTAATTTGTAGAATTTTCATTTCATGTTTTTATATTATAATAGAATAAGATTTAAATATAATAATCTTTTGTAAACAAATAATATTATAACTTTTTTAATAAGTTAAATTTATTAGGTGAACAATAAGATAAGATGAAGATAATGATATTACTAGAATTACTAGTATCTATTGAATTTTTCATTAATATTTTCATCTTATTTTTTAACAAAAAATAAAATACCGTATGTTCATTCTATATTTATATAAAAAAGAAAAAGAGAAAAAGAGATATTTCGAATTGTTTATTGACACAAACATAGTCTTTGAATGAACCTTAGACATGTAAACATAATCGAATCTCTTTAGAAAGACAAACATTTGTTCATTTCATAATAATTTGCACTTTGCTCCAATTCTTTTTTAAAACTTTTGCTTTTGAGTTAACTTTACATTTTGCGTGTTTCTAGCCATTCACATAAGATAATCGCACAAAAATCCAATAAAAAAAAGTAAAATTTTTACTATAAAAAATTTATTAAGGTGTGTCTATAATACATTTTCAAGTGTTTAATTTTAAAAATAAACCATTTTGGAAAAAATTGAAGTGTTTAGCGACCACTAAAAATGGATTTTGAAGTGTATTGTAAATAATTTTTTTTAATCAAAAGAGATTAAATAAAAATGAGTTTTTTATAAACAATTTTTTTCTCAAGTCAATCGAAACATGGTTAGTTTAAAAAATAAGTTATTTTGAAAGAAATAGAAGTGTTTGACAACCATTCAAAATGGATTTTGAAAGTCATTAGTGTGTTTTATTTGAAAGAGTTTTTATCAAAAGTAGTTGAGATTCAAACCTTCTATATTTAGGATAGAAGGTTATACCTATTACCACTAAGTTAGCTCACTTTGACCGAAATCTCACCTTATAGGTTTGTTGAACATAAAAGGATGTTTCATACAACAAATCAAGATGAACAAAAACGATAGTGGTAAAATTAAATTTGAATCTAAAAGCTTTCTACTACATGAAAGTGACAAAAATTTGCCAATATTAAAGCTAGTTTAGTAGTAATTGATGTATACTCATTTTTTTGAGGTTGAATGTTTAAAAATGGCAAAATTTTAAATAATAAAAAAGAAAATTAGCAAAAATTTAAAGGAAACAAAAAATTCAAAATATGAAAAATGCCCTCAAACTAGACTACCCTCCATGACCTAGAATGAAATTGTGATCATTACATCGTTGTAGGTCATCATCGGACAATTCTAAATAAAGATTTTTGCCTGAAATTCTAAAAGATTTTTACCCCAAAGATAATGTTACATTTATGAAAGTTGTTAAGTAATATTGTAATTTTCAAATGTATAGAAGTGTTAATACTAAAACTTGGCCACGTAAAGTGGTATGACCTCGAAGTGGCAACAACCATGAATTTGTATTCAGGAGAAGAGGATGACCTACAAACTAATAGGAATTGGACACGGTAGGGTGTAGGCCACGTACAGTCCGATGCTTAAGTCTGAAGTTTGAAGATTTGTTTTAGTTTGAAGCATCTAGTAGATAGATCCCTTACCCATTTCTTTTCTCAACCCCTTCCTTATTTACAGAGTTGGACGGATGAATCATTCTCAATTTAGGATTCATCCTTGAATTTCTAAATGTCATTTATCACCTTAGGGCGACACTTTGCGATCTAGTTTGGTTTTGTGGGCTCAACCTTGGTCGTTGGAGCTGAATTGGCCCACCTCTAACGACCTACTTGTGATATTTCTATTTTTAAGATGTGTGATTCGTCATGTTCGACCTGGACCTAGGCTAAGGCCGACCATGCCCAGTTGGGCTTGGGTTGAATTGGATCCCCTCTTTTTTGCCCATTTTCTCCTTTTAGTACAATAAGTTGTTCGTCTAACTCACTTCCTTGGCACCGTAGCTTCCTTATTTCTATAATATCACTTTTACCCTTTAGTGTTGAAATTATCCTTAACAAGAAGTATTTTTGAAATTAATGACAAAATTTAATGATATTTTGAATAATTTAGAAGAAAAAAAAATAAAAAAGAAAATGTGCGTCGGGAGAATGAGAAAGGAGAGGAAGTGGGGCAGTGGCTTATTGTCATTCACCTTTTCCACTCTTCCAACCGATTCGCAATCACCCGCGCTTTTATGACAATTCTATTTATTCACAAATTAAAAAAAAAAAATGAAAGAAATAAAGAAAGAGACACTGAAGAGGAAAATAAAATAAAAAATAAATAAATACACAAAAAGATAGGACGGAAAAAAAAAAAAAAAAATGAAAGAAAGAAAGAAAGAGACACTGAAGAGGAAAATAAAATAAAAAATAAATAAAGACACAAAAAGATAGGACGGAAAAAAAAAAAAAAATGAAAGAAAGAAAGAAAGAGACACTGAAGAGGAAAATAAAATAAAAAATAAATAAAGACACAAAAAGATAGGACGGAAAAAAAAAAAAAAAAACTGCACAAATCACACATGGAGGAGTGGAAGCGAAAAGACTGAGACTATGAGACTGCCTCTCTCTCTCTCTCTCTCCTTTTCTTTCAAGCTGCCGTTTTTGTGATTTCAGGTCTTTCATAGTGAGCCAATTTCTCGGTTCGTCAGCGCCAAATTGAGGTACATTTTCAATTTTGCACTTCGAAAATGACGTTTTTCTTGCCCTAGATTCTGTGACGCTACCTCTGATCCGATCTCCGTACTTTATTTTATTCATTTTTTTGTTTTTAAATCTGAATTTCTTCTTCTTTTTGTTGTTTTAAGTAATTGGGTTACTGGGATTGGGAGATCTTTTACTGATTCAGCTTTGATCTGCTTGCTGTGGTTGTTGTTTTGCAGTGGATTCATTCTGGTCTTGGTTTGTCGGTGAAAGATCACACTTAAGTGAGGCTGCTCCTTTTTGAATTTTGGAGGAAATAGCTTCTTTGGCTATTTGGTTACGGAATTGAATTGGGTAGTGTGAGAATTGAGGTTTTGATGCTTCTGAGTCGGAAGAAGTGGTCTCCGACGTGTGGTGGAAGGGGGAAGTTTTTGGGCATCTACTTGTTCTGCATTAGGCAGATCGAACGGAGAAAATCCTTTAGCATTTCTGGATTTGGGATCTGCAGAAGAGCAGTAATTTGATCTTTAACCCTGTGTGCATGTACGTCTTATGATATTATGGAATTTGAGTTATTTCTGTTAGATACTTGTAGATTAAACTCATTTATAAGTTTATCACTGCTATGTAACTTCAACTTAAAAGAGTTTTGAGGTTTAGCTTCGACTTGCAGGTGAGCCGGGTGAAAGCCGAGGCAGTGAATTCATGAAATGTCGAAGTCCCCCGCCACAGATCAAATTGAGTCTCTGTCACCTTCTACTTCTAGCCCTAGGTAGGTTTTGTTTCTTCCTTCTTCCTCTCTTCTTGTTTGCGACAGTTGATCTTATTAATGGAAATATGGTAATTGATCAACGCAATGTTTATATTTCTCCCAAACCGTGTTATAGCAAATAGATAATAGAATTTGAAGCAGTTGACTCGTCTTCAACTATGCAACTGCTAAGTATCAACTCTTGGTAAAATACATTTCGTTCTTGCTAAAATATACCTTATCGTTATAAGATACTGAGCATGGCTATTTTCAATTATTAGGGAAAATAATGGAGCAGCAACCATGGATGATCCAGAAACTACAATGGCTACTGTTGCTCAGCTTATTGAGCAACTTCATGCAAGTATGTCTTCGTCATACGAGAAAGAACTTATTACAGCACGTCTTCTAGGAATTGCTAAAACACAAAAGGATGCTAGAACACTTATTGGTTCTCATTCTCAAGCTATGCCTTTGTTCGTCAACGTCCTCAGAAGTGGGTCTTCTGTCGCAAAAGTTAATGTTGCTAGAACTTTAAGTGTTTTATGCAAAGATGACGAACTACGCTTGAAAGTGCTTCTTGGTGGGTGCATCCCGCCATTGCTCTCACTCTTGAAATCTGAATCAATCGAGGCTAGTAAGGCTGCAGCAGAAGCAATCTATGAAGTTTCTTCAAGTGGGCTTTTGAATGATCGCGTTGGAATGAAGATATTTGTCACAGAAGGTGTGATACCCACCTTATGGGACCAACTAAATCCAAACAATAGGCACGACAAAGTTGTAGAGGGATTCGTTACAGGATCTTTGAGAAATCTTTGTGGAGACAAGGATAGTTATTGGAAAGCCACACTTGAGGCTGGGGGAGTGGATATCATTGTTGATCTTCTCTCTTCTGACAGTGCTGCAGTTCAGTCAAATGCAGCTTCTCTTCTAGCACGCCTAATACTGGCCTTCAGTGATAGCATAGCTAAGGTTATAGAATCTGGAGCTGTGAAAGCTTTGCTTGGGCTTGTAAGTAAGAAAAATGATATTTCTGTCCGTGCAAGTGCTGCTGATGCTTTGGAGGCTCTCTCATCGAAGTCAACTGGGGCTAAAAAAGCAATTGTGAATGAGGAAGGTATTCCAGTACTTATCAGGGCAGTAGTTGCCCCTTCTAAAGAGTGTATGCAGGGTAAGCATGGTCAGTTTCTGCAGGAGCATGCAACACAAGCACTGGCCAATCTTTGTGGTGGGATGTCTGCATTAATACTTTATCTAGGAGAACTTTCACAGTCCCCTCGCCTTTATGCACCGGTTGCTGATATAGTTGGAGCACTTGCATACACTCTAATGGTTTTCAAGAAGTCCTGTGACGACGACCCCTTTAATGCTACCAAGATAGAAGATATTCTTGTAACACTACTAAAGCCTCACGATAATAAGTTAGTTCAGGAGCGTGTCCTTGAAGCTATGGCTAGTTTATATGGTAATATATATTTCTCAGAATGTCTAAACCATGCAGAAGCAAAAAAGGTGCTTATTGGACTTGTAACCACTGCCGCCACTGATGTGCAAGAGTACCTAATACCATCTCTGACTAGTTTATGCTGCAATGGGGTTGGCATCTGGGAAGCCATTGGCAAGAGAGAAGGAGTTCAGTTGCTTATATCATTACTGGGGTTATCAAGTGAGCAACATCAAGAGTATGCTGTTCAGTTGCTGGAAATCTTAACTGACCAGGTAGATGACAGCAAGTGGGCTATCACTGCTGCTGGTGGGATTCCTCCATTGGTTCAGTTATTAGAGACAGGTTCCCACAAGGCAAGGGAGGATGCAGCACACATTTTGTGGAATTTGTGCTGCCACAGCGAAGATATTCGGGCCTGTGTTGAAAGTGCAGGTGCCATCCCAGCATTTTTGTGGCTCTTAAAAAGTGGTGGAGCAAGGGGCCAGGAAGCCTCTGCTATGGCACTTTCAAAACTTGTCCAAACCGCTGATTCTGCTACTATAAATCAGCTATTAGCTATGCTCTTAGGTGACTCTCCAAAAGAAAAGGCTAATATAATTCAAGTTTTAGGTCACGTGCTTACTATGGCGTCATATGAGGATTTTGTATGTAGAGATTCTGCAGCTAATAAAGGCCTGAGAACACTTGTTCAAGTTCTTAACTCATCAAATGAAGAAACTCAAGCCCATGTTGCTTCAGTTCTAGCAGACTTATTTAGCACAAGGCCAGATATTTCTGATAGTCTTGCAACTGATGAGATTATACATCCTTGCATGAAGCTCTTGGCCAGCAATACTCAAGTAGCCACTCAATCAGCTAGGGCATTGGCTGCCCTCTCCCGACCCAGCAAGACAAAAGCAATGAATAAGATGTGCCATATTGCTGAAGGGGATGTCAAGCCCCTGATTAAGTTGGCTAAAACATCTTCTGTTGATGCTGCTGAAACTGCAGTTGCTGCCCTGGCCAATCTTCTGTCTGATTCTCAAATAGCCGCCGAAGCCCTGGCAGAAGATGTTGTCTCAGCTCTAACTAGAGTTCTGGGAGAAGGAACTCCAGTTGGCAAGAAGAGTGCAGCTCAAGCCCTTCATCAATTGTTGAACCATTTTCCACCTGGTGACGTGTTTGCAAGTGAAACTCAGTGTCGTTTCATTGTCCTTGCTCTAGTTGACTCCTTAAGGTCTATGGATTTGGATGGGAACAATGTTGTAGATGCTTTAGAAGTAATTTCACTCTTAGTTAGGACCAAGCTAGGAGCTAGCTTGACTTATGCACCATCGTGTGCCCTTGCTGAGGTTCCTTCAAGCTTGGAACCACTTGTATACTGTCTTGCTGAGGGACCATCTTCACTGCAAGACAAGGTGATAGAAATTTTATCAAGACTATGTGGAGAGCAACCTGTCATTTTAGGTGATTTGTTAGTTGCAAGATCAAAATCACTTGATTCTCTTGCTAGTAAAATAATAAACTCTTCAAGTCCAGAAGTAAAGTCAGGAGGGGCTGCACTACTCATCTGTGCTATGAAGGAGCATAAACAGCAGTCAGTGGAAGCGCTAGACTCGTTTGGATGTCTTAAACTGCTTATACATGCTTTAGTGGGTTTGATCAAGCAAAATTCTACTTGTTCCTCTTCAGACATTGAAGTTAGGACCCATAGAGGTTTTATTAAAAGAAGTACTTTCCTAGATGGAGATGGGTTCGATGCTTCTGACCCAGCCACAGTCATGGGAGGTACCATTGCCCTCTGGTTGTTGTCAATAATTGCTTCTTTTAATGTGGAGAACAAGGTTGCTATTCTGGAAGCTGGAGGACTTGAGGCCCTGTCTGATAAGCTTGCTAGCTATACTTCAAATTCACAGGCAAGTCGTTTGTTAACTTAGAAATCATTATTTATTTCCAGTTGTTCTCTCCCTCCTGTTGTTCTGCTCGTACTGTGTCGGGGAGCAGACTTTTTTTATTCATTGAAAACTGAAGTTATTATTTTTGCTGTCAATGCTACCCCAAAATTTGAGTAAATATGCTTTAAGGAATATTTAGTGTTTTTCTTCCCCTTTTTTCTGGAAGAATTGATTTTATACTAGTATGCAACTTGCCTGCGATTACATCAAATCTAAATGTCTTTGCTCTATTAAACCAGAAGTATCATTTTCAAGGAAATGTCTTTCCATGTAAATAGCTTTTGCCACTTTCCGTTGCATCTCCTCTTATGGAGTAAGAATAACAACTTAGATAAACATCTTTTGAACAAAATTATCATTGCTAAGGTATCCAGTGATTGTTCAAATGTGCTGGAGAATGGTGATGGGTTCTCTGTTTTGATGAGCTTTAATCATAAACAACACCAACGATCTATCTGTCAAGGCCTAAGTAGTGCACTTACTTAGAATGAGTGTCTTGCTGCTATCTATGTTTTCCATTTAGACTGGATTCTTATAGATTTGATATCTGATATCATTGTAACAGGCAGAATTGGAGGATATGGAGGGTATATGGATCTGTGCCCTTCTCCTTGCTATCTTGTTCCAAGATGCAAGTGTTGCCTCATCTGCTGCAACCATGAGCATTATTCCTTCACTTGCCTTTCTGGCAAGATCTGAGGAGGTGAATGATAAATTCTTTGCTGCACAGGCAATAGCAAGTCTTGTTTGTAATGGTAGCAAAGGAGTAAATCTTGCCATTGCAAATTCTGGTGCAATTGTTGGGTTAATTAATCTAATTGGGTTTGTGGAGGCGGATATGCCAAACCTTGTTTCTTTGGCAGATGAGTTTTCTTTGACACGGAAACCAGATCAAGTTGTTCTGGAGTGTCTATTTGAGATTGAAGAAGTTAGAATTGGGTCAACTGCACGCAAAACTATACCTCTTCTAGTTGATCTTTTGAGACCATTACCAGATAGACCCGGTGCTCCTCCTGTTGCTGTTCACCTCTTGACCCGTATCGCTGATGGAAGTGACGCAAATAAATTAATGATGGCTGAAGCTGGAGCTGTAGATGCTTTGACAAAGTACCTGTCTTTGAGTCCTCAAGACTCGACAGAGGCCATAATATCTGATCTATTGAGAATTTTATTTAGCAACCCTGATCTTATTCGTTATGAGGCATCAGCCAGTTCCTTGAATCAACTTATAGCTGTCCTACGTCTGGGGTCAAGAAGTGCAAGATTCAGTGCTGCAAGGGCCCTTTTTGAACTTTTTGATTGTGAGTACATTAGAGATTCTGAGCTAGCCAAGCAGGCTTTCCATCCATTAGTTGACATGCTCAATTCCACATCAGAAAGTGAACAAGGAGCTGCTCTTGCTGCATTAATTAGATTGACTTCAGGATATTCTTCAAAAACAGATCTATTGAATGATATGGAAGGAACCCCGCTTGACAGTTTATGCAAAATTTTAACAACTTCGTCATCCTTGGAGCTGAAGACAAATGCTGCAGAACTATGCTTTGTGCTGTTTGGTAATATTAAAGTAAGAACAAATCCAATCGTCTCTGAATGCATACAGCCACTCATATTGCTGATGCA
This sequence comes from Citrullus colocynthis, assembly GCA_031780015.1. Lineage (NCBI taxonomy): Eukaryota > Viridiplantae > Streptophyta > Magnoliopsida > Cucurbitales > Cucurbitaceae > Citrullus > Citrullus colocynthis. The sequence goes on from QLSR01000314.1 coordinate 47,399, forward strand.
GTCAGATTCAAGTGCAGCAGTAGAGTGTGGGGCATGTGCACTTGAAAGATTGTTGGATGATGAACAACAAGTAGAGCTCACTTTACCTTATGACATTGTGAACCTCCTTGTTAGTTTGGTCTCTGGAACAAACTATAGATTGATTGAAGCTAGCGTCTGCTCTCTCATAAAGTTGGGAAAAGATCGGACGCAACTCAAAATGGATATGGTTAAGGTTGGGGTCATTGATAATTGCCTCGAGTTACTCCCAGATGCACCTAGTTCGTTATGCTCCTCAGTGGCAGAACTATTTCGCATTTTAACAAATAGTAATGCAATTGCTAGGAGTTCAGATGCTGCAAAAATAGTGGAACCTCTTTTTTTGGTTTTGCTTCGTCCAGATTTTAATTTGTGGGGGCAGCACAGTGCCTTACAAGCTCTCGTAAATATTTTGGAGAAACCGCAAAGTCTTGTGACTCTAAATCTTACTCCTAGCCAAGTTATCGAGCCTCTGATTTCATTCCTTGAGTCCCCATCCCGTGCTGTCCAGCAGCTTGGCACGGAATTATTATCTCATCTTCTTGCACAAGAGCATTTTCAGCAAGATATTACAACTAAAAATGCAGTTGTGCCACTTGTACAGCTTGCTGGGATTGGAATATTGAATCTACAGCAAACAGCTATAAGGGCATTGGAAAAAATATCCACTAGCTGGCCCAAGTCTGTTGCTGATGCTGGAGGTATTTTTGAGCTTTCGAAGGTTATTATACAAGAGGACCCTCAGCCTCCTCACGCTCTCTGGGAATCAGCCGCCATGGTTTTGTCAAATGTTTTGCGGTTCAATGCTAAGTATTATTTTAAAGTTCCTGTGGTTGTTCTCGTGAAAATGTTGCATTCAACTGTGGAGAGCACTATCACGGTGGCTCTCAGTGCTTTAGTTAATCATGAAGGCAATGATACATTAAGTGCCGAACAGATGGCAGAAGCTGGTGCTATAGATGCATTGGTGGACCTTCTAAGATCTCATCAATGTGAGGAAGCATCTGGAAGGTTACTTGAAACTTTATTTAATAATGTCAGAGTGCGAGAGATGAAGGTTTCCAAGTATGCAATAGCACCCTTATCACAGTATTTATTAGATCCACAGACCAGATCTCAACCCGGCAAGCTTCTTGCAACTTTAGCCCTGGGAGATCTGTCACAGCATGCAGGACATGCAAGAGCTAGTGACTCTGTATCTGCCTGTCGTGCATTGATAAGCTTGCTTGAAGATGAGGCAACAGAAGAAATGAAAATGGTGGCTATTTGTGCTTTGCAAAACTTTGTCATGCACAGTAGAACAAATAGACGAGCAGTTGCTGAAGCGGGTGGAATATTGGTTGTTCAGGAGCTTCTTTTGTCCCCAAGTCCGGAAATCTCTGGTCAGGCAGCATTGCTGATAAAATTCTTGTTTTCTAATCACACGTTACAGGAATATGTATCAAATGAGCTCATCAGATCTTTGACAGGTAGTTTATGCCTCGAACTGTTAAATCTCTTTATTCTACTAAATATTGGGTGATGGTTTACTCCATATTTAAGCATTAGTATTAGTACTTTAAATATGATCTAATGAATTCCCATAAGCTCTTTGTTTATACGGAGGATGGGACCCCTCGTTTTAGAGATTAAGCTACTTCAAGACAGTAAAAAGATTAAGTTGCTAATCTTTTTCTGGTGTTTTTTAAAAACAATTTTTTTTCTCACTTTATTCTTTTCTCCCTTAGGTTTCTCAAATTGAAAATGAATTACATTGAATATTTTATTATGCAGCTGCATTAGAGAGGGAGTTGTGGTCTACTGCAACTATCAATGAAGAGGTTTTAAGAACCTTGAATGTCATATTCACCAACTTTCCCAAGCTCCATATTTCTGAAGCAGCTACTCTTTCCATACCTCATTTGATCGGAGCTCTAAAATCTGGTAATGAGGCAGCTCAGGAAACTGTGTTGGATACCTTATGTTTGCTAAAGCATTCTTGGTCGACCATGCCGATAGACATTGCAAAGTCTCAAGCTATGATTGCAGCTGAGGCCATCCCTATACTGCAAATGCTGATGAAAACCTGCCCTCCTAGTTTTCATGACAGAGCAGATAGCCTTTTGCATTGCTTACCAGGTTGTCTGACCGTTATTATTAAGCGCGGGAACAACCTAAAACAGACTATGGGAAGTACAAATGCTTTCTGTCGATTGTCTATCGGGAATGGCCCTCATCGACAAACAAAGGTAAGTAAGCTATGTTAGGACTCTTAAAATCATGTGTTTGCCTTGCACTTGTTATCCCTTTATTCTTTTATTTTGTAGTTTCCATGAGATGCCCAAGTCAAATGCATCTTGGCAATATTCTCAGTCCTATTTATTAGGAAATAGAATTCACATAATTTTTTCTTTTGATTTGTGGGGTTTAGCTAAAGTTGATTTCTGGCCTGTGGTCAGGTTGTTAGCCACAGTACATCTCCTGAATGGAAAGAAGGATTTACTTGGGCATTTGATGTGCCTCCAAAGGGGCAAAAGCTGCACATCATCTGCAAAAGCAAAAGCACTTTTGGGAAGGTAATTATCCCTCCTGTAGTGGTGTGAGATGATAATTATTTCATCAAATTGTGTTCTCAATTATTTATAATTGAAAGATGAATTGCCCATTTTATTTCATCTGAACTTTTTTATATAGTTGTTTTTTTTAATCTAAGACAAACTAGAATTTTGCCCCTTTGACACCAATCGTCTTTTACTCCTTTGGATGTTCATTGATTTCTTTCTTTCTTCTTTTACCTTTTTTTATGCTAGTTTTCTCTTGCTCATTATGAACCGTTCTATAATTTCCACCAATGCGACGTAGTATAAGAAGAAGAGTAATTTTACACGATTGGGCTCTGTTTAGTTGTTGCTCACAACCTTACAATCAACAGGCACCATCTTACAACAATGGTCATCTTTTTAGAGATTTTTTTTTTTTTTTTTTTTTTTCCCTTTCTTCTTTTGCTTGCTTTATGGATTTATTGTCTACAGTTTTTTATTGGTGCAAAACAAAGCACCCGTTTGCTCATTATAGCTTATCTTATCTTGTATCCAATTGGAAATCTTTGTTGTAATCACCTATTAAATTTATCAATGAAATTTTTTTTCTAATATGAGAATGTCGGTCCTTTGCAGTCTACTCTGGGAAGAGTAACCATCCAGATTGACAAAGTTGTAACAGAGGGATTGTACAGTGGATTGTTCAGCCTAAATCACGATGGAGACAAAGATGGTTCTTCACGGACACTCGAAATCGAAATAATTTGGTCAAACAAAATATCAGATGAAGAACTATGATGTTGGCATTAGTGACATAAGCTATAAATGAGGTGAGTGAGGAGGTAAGTTTGCTTGTAATTATTATTCATCATATCAAATGGAAGTTTCAATTTTGTAGCATGAAAAAAAGAAAAAGAGACAACCTTAAAAATGCAAGTGTAAATTATTATTTTCTTAAATCTCCTGAGAAAAATGTGTGGAGAAAGAAGCAAGGGAAATCTGAGAAAAGTTAAAAAGGGTAATTAGAGTTTTTGTTGTTGTTGTTGTACAGGCTTTTAGTTCTATAGAAAAAAAAAAAAAAATGCTACAATTACAAAGAAACTACATTATGTTAAAAAATGGTTTCAGGTTTCGCACGAAGGTGCTTCTTTTATGTCAATGATACAACGGACATCATAATACATCTTACTCTCATTCTTACTCTATGACTTCTAATTTTCCTGTATTTCATTTATTTTTGAATTGTTGGGGTAGGATCGAAATCGACCAATCAGTAAGCAGGGGAATTTTTCGTTGATAACCCAAGTATATTTGAATACCACTCTTATTAATTGATTCTTATGTCATTATCTTAAGAATAGTACAATGTTTAATAATAATAAGATTAGAGGTCCATGATAGTTTAACTTTAATTTCTATACTTTTTACTGTTTAATTTTAGTCTCTTTATTTTAAAAAAATCTCAATTTTTTTTTTTTTTTTTAAATTTTTATGAAACTTCGAGAGAAGGTTTGATTAGGTTATATAGAATTGTTACATCATAAATAATTCATTTATATCTTTAAAAAGTTGTAATTTTAAAAACTATATATGACAACAGGTTTTTAATTTTAATGAGACTGAAAATGAGAATATTCTTAATTGAAGATGTTAAATTATCTCATCTCCGTTTTGTTGTGGGGACCATGGTACAACGGGGGTGTGTTGTAGGTAATAAAATATAAACGGGTTGATTCAAAATTAAGTAGAGTAATGTTGGTGTTTATCAATAATTTTTAATCATAACGAACGTTGGACCCCACAATGAAACCCATAATCTCAACCCATAATCTTAATCAATTTGATTGATAATTACACAAGACTCATTACTCCTTTTTTTTATATGAACCTTGGAAGATTTTTCATATGTTACCCCCCCCCCCACATATGTCATCAATTTTTGTTCATATGAATTTGGTGCATTTAGAATCGATATGGGTATCAATATCAATAATTAGTATTGGTATTAATATTAGTAAATTAGTATTGCTAATTAGTATCGATAATCTATATCAATAATCTCAAGAGTATTATAGTAATCACACATGTTCCATTCCATTATAAATGTCAATGTAAACAATCTCAATGAAAATCAAATAACTATTGCAAATTGCCTGTGTAAACAAGTTCAAATCAATCCAATTCTCTTTGCAATTGATGTCTATTATTGACACATGAATGGAAACTCATTAAGCCAATTTTAATTACAAATGTACAAACGTAACTTAATTTTTGGCAAAACTAACATGAAACGAAATGGATCCATCAATTTACGAAAATAAATTAATTCTAAATCACATAATAAAATGCCTATTATTTGACTCAATAGTTTGATTTTTCGTCTTCATAATTGTGATGATTGTGATTTGGTAGTAAGGTTTTAACATAGTACTAGAATAGTCTACGTATTTTATTTATTTTTAATTTCTTTCATTTACTTAAAGAAGTTAAAATCATCGATATCCAACCCATTAATTGGTAGAAATTTAAAGTACCATCTAAAATATTAGTTTTAACAACATTATATCAAAATCATCATTTTATTATATCTTGTCATCTTGTGTAATCCCTTCGAATACAAGAGCTATTATATGTACCTTTCGTCAGTTGTTGATCTATCTCGAGTAGAACACTTCTCCAGCCATTACTCACCTTGAATAACAAAACTTGTCAATTGATGACAACGAAATACAAAAAGTTCATGCATTATACTAATGGAAACACCACATACTTTCATTTCTTGGTAGGCCTACTGCAGTTTGCAGGAGCCCAACCGATCTGTTGTCTCTTGTTGTCATAGACCACCATTTTATCAAGCATAGAGATATCTGTACACGGATATCGGGGGGGAAATGAGCTGAAATGATGAAAGAAAACATGTGAAAGAAAGATCCAACAATGTTTCTCAATATCTTACCTCCAATCAGGTTCACATTTCCCAATCCTACTTGGGAGCCATTCAAAATCCCCAAGCAAACATTACCCTTATTCTGTAAAAGTAAAAAGAGCTTGTTAAAATCTTAGTGCAACAGGTGGGAGTGCGGGGATTCGAACTATATCACTGATCTATGCTCATTTTGGCCCATAAGTGTTATATTTTGTTCGTAACATATGGTTTCATTCGGTTAATTATAGATAAACAAACAAGATGTCTAGGAAACTCACACTGATAATCAGATAAGCTTCAGGTGGTATTTGAAACTGAACATTCTTGGAGTTTGTAAGGCTCAAGGCCAAGGGCTTGAAAAAGTTCCTCGCATCAGCCACTGATTTGAAGGCTTTTGATCCTTTCCAGCAAATTGGGAGGGTCTTATCTTCAGGTGCTTCTTTTAAAGGTTGTCCTTTCAAACCATTCCTCAACTGAGATGTCATTTCAGATTATTAGTTTCTTTCTACAAACTCCTACTTCGGATGATATCTCATTAAAGAATTGCCAGTCACCAACTCACCAGATTGAGTACTGCTCCATAAACTCGATTGCTGAAGTAAGTGTAGGAGCTTCCACTGTCAAAAGTTAGTATCAGGCCTTTAATTCCAACAGGCTTCCCACCAAAATAGACCTCTGCAGGTCCAGCCGAGTACGTCCTGAGAGATTGACATCAAATACAAGTTCAGTCACAACTACACAAAGCTTTAAGAAGCACTAATCAATGTCAAAAGTTATCAGAATTGCTCAAGGAGGCTTCTTACTGACCCTCCCGGATTGCTTAGTAACGGCGTCCACAACATCCCTGAAGATGGAACAAGATCTCCTCCAAAGAATAGAAATCCTCCCCCTTGTCCACTGAAGCAGTGGCCGATTACGTTGCGTACATTACTGAGAGTGCTTAGCTGTGTTGCCATGGTAGCTTTACTATTTCCAAGCCCAAGGACACCAGCCGTCGAAGGAGGCAATTGTGAACCGCCATTATGCTGATCATATCCACAACTACATACAAGAGAAACATAAGAAATAAAGATTAGTATTCAGTTTCCTTTACTGTTGGCAGGTCAAACCAAGCACTGAAAACTACCAAAAGAATGAGCAATTGTATACAAACCCAAAGGCCAGATTGGGAGCAAAGATAGTGCCATTAGTGAGTCTCAAGGGAACAGGATCTTTGACCAATACACCAATGGATGATCCATGGTCAGCATACTCAACCTCATAGTCACATTGATCATTAGGGTTCTTACAAGGGGACTTGTCAGCGGAGAAAAGTGCTGAACACAATGGTTCTCCACAACGCACAACGTTATTGTGCGGTTTATAGAGTCGGTCGCGAGGCTACAAAAGTAATAGATGACACAAAATCACGCTATAGTTCAGAAACAACTCTTTGAAAATCTAAAGAGAAGAAAGAAATGATCGAATAAAACTCGATTAGAATCCAACTGACCAGAGTGCAGCCAGTACATGGAGCATCACATTGGACCCATGTGAGGTCACTCCCAGTGTCGATATCCAGTTCAAAAACCTTGGGGGGATTGCCAATAGTAACAGAAACCGTAAAATGCCTGCAGATTCCAACAATCTGTATCATAAATAATAATCCAAACAAAACGAGAGAAAAATAGAATCAAAATCAAAGATCGAGCAAGAAAGAAGTAGAAACACAAACCCTAGAGGGTAAACATTCCCTTTGACGGGAAAGACGATCGACGAATCAAAAGCATTGGTGGCCGATGACTTCCGGACGGCGAGGCAAAACTTGTCGCACAAGAATACGGCGAAAGTGGCAAAGAAAACCAAGGCAGACGACAGATTCAAGGTACGCATTTCGTTTTTCTGTAACAGAGTTCGATTCCGTTTCTGCTTGGAATCGGAAGCGAGAAATGGGGGTTTAGGTGGTTGAACAGAAGAAGCTCAGAGCAATGAGAAGTTTAATGCGACTTTTGATTGTGAAAGTGGACTATATCTATCTATCTATCTATATATATGTATGTATGTATGTATGTCGGATCAGTGAAGAATCTGCAAGAAAGGGACAGAGAGCCCTTTGGAAGTTGGAGCTCTCAGAAGAAATGGAATTGAAGAGAGGACTTTGACGTCTCAATGGAAGACGAAGAAGACGAAGAAGACGAAGAAGAAGCGCGTTCAAAACGCGGGACGCCATTGGTCTTCGCACGTTGAACGGAAATGTCCAAATTACCCCTCCCTATTTAACTCTTTAGTTTAATTTGTTTTTCATTAGCCAAAAGCTATTCTTATTTTTTTATTTTTTATTTTTTAAATACAACAGCGTAAGAATGGGAGATTATTGTATTAATCTTGTGGTTAGAGATTTGATTTTCTATTTTACCTATAATTAAAAAAGAGTATAACTCAATGATATAATTAACAAGCACTGTCTTTTGAAATTGGAAGTTTGATCCATCATATTCATAGTTATTATATTAGAAAAAGAAAAACAAATTTAGACCCAAGTTTGGGTTTATTTCCATTTGGATCCTAAGTTTAGTGTTGATGTTTATTAATTAATTTTAAAAAATTAAAGGAATTATAATTAATTGAATTTTATTATTTTTTATCACTATTAAAATTAGAATTATATTTTATTTTTCTTATGGGCAACTAATGTATTTTCCCTAAAAGCTTCTTTTATTAAGTTAATTATGAGTCATGCACCCATTTTTAAGTTTTTGTATTTATTTGAACTTTAAATTTTAAAATTTATCTTATTAGTAAATGGAGTGTGGATAATAAATCTTTTTCTCAGAAGTGGCTTGCTTTGGCGTATTTCAGGTAACAGAACAAGTAGAAAGTTATGGTACTAAGTTATTAGTGAATAAAAAAAAAACAACAGTGACTTTTAATTTTGTATTTAAAATATATATGATTTAGTTTAAATTTGATTCTTATAATATAAAACTAGGAGTGAAGTATTAATAGATGTTAGTTAACTATTTGAGCTCAGTGCTAAATTGATTCTTATGATTTAATTCTTTTAACATTTATTCTTATAATATGGTTGAATCTTACAAATCATCCACAAATACAAAACTAGAAAGAGTGAATATTAAATGATAAATGCTTTTTACTATTAATTTTATTTTATTTTTAAGTTTAACTCATTTTCAATTTTTTTGGTTGGTTTCAATAATGGTAGAAGTGATTGATCAAATCATCGTTCTTTAAAATGATAAATCGGTATCCACACTAAAAAAAACCAACCATTTAAACTTAGAAATTAAAAACAAAAATACACCTTTCATTCCATACACTCAAAACGTTTAAAAGAAAAAAATTACAACTAATAGCAAAATACACCGTCTATCTACGATAGATCGTAATAAATCGTGCTAGATTATTATATGTGTCTATCGTAACACAAATAATAGTCTATCGCAATCATGGACTGTGAAATTTTGTTATATTTGTAAATATTCTAGTTTATTTTACTATATTGGAGAAAAGCCCTATATAATACAATATTTTTTGCTATAATTAATGTCGATAAATTTTCAATCTTCCAAACTTAGAAGGATATGAACTAAACCTTTAAAAATAGCAAAAAGAACTATAATTCATTATTATTATTATTGATTGACCAACACAAGTTTGAATTACCTACTTCACGATATCTATAACAATATTAATATTAATTATTGTTTAAGTAATTTCCTATGTAACTTCCTCATAAAAATCCATCCATTTTTTCTTTGGCTTAAGATGGCGTCTCCCTTAAGGCTTTTTTCCCCCCTGAAAAGTATTGAAGATGAGTAATAATAGGTTTTTAAGAAGTTCTATTTTGGAATCTTTCTTTAGAAGTTGTATGCTCAAATCTCTCGGTGAAAAAAATTAAGAAAAAATATGGGTGTTGATCATGTTAGCTTTTTGTTAGTAATATTTAACGAAAATTTTGATAGAATGACTAAACGTGTTACCAAAAGCAAATATCATAAGTAAAATTATTGACTAGTAGATTAATTTTGTTTTTGAAAAATTAATCTTATAAAATTAATTGGTTTTGTTTTTAGAAATTAAGATTTTGTTTGATAATATTTAGATTTAGATTTATTGTTTTTAGAAATCAATTTTATGCCTAATAACAATACTTGTCTTCATGGTTTTCTTGCTTTATTATTTACATATAAAAGATAATTTTTTTAAAAAAATCGAGTCAAAATTTTAAAACTAAAAAAAGATTATTATATAAAAATTTGTTTTTCTTAAGAAAAATTTGTAATAAACCATGGCACAAAATTGAGATGTTGTTAGGTGAGGAAGTTATGAATAAAAAAACAAAAAAACAAAAAAAACACAGAACAAATGAGTATGCCGATGAAATCAAATGGACTGAAATTTGTTAAAATGGATCCTATTTATTTAATTTGATCATTTTAATATTATTATTAGAGTAAAATATCATTTTCGCCACTAAAAGTAAATTTTAGTTTATACACATTCTAATATTCTTTAACTAAAGTTTGAATTTAGTCCCTATTGCTTGTTAGTGTTAATCTTTACAAAAGTTTTTTTTTCGTTATTTAGTTGTAATTTCATTATAAATTTTGAAAACATATTCACATTATTTTTTTCTTGCATGAGAATTACTAATTTTATTCTTTAATCGATTTCGATAAAACCTAATTTTAAGAATGAGAGACTAAATTTAAGATCTATTAAAAATATATGAATTTAAATCGAAAAAAATTCAAAAACACAATAACTAAAATGATATTTTAGCTTTATTATATAAATAGAAAAAAATATAAAACTATTTACAAATATAAAAAAATTCATATTCTATTGCCGATAAACCGCAGTAGACTTCTATTGCTTGAATGATAAGAGTCTATCGCAAATTTTTCTACACTTGTAAATAATTTGATTTATTTTACTATATTTGAAAACAATTCAAAATATAGAATGAATGAAGAAATACTAAGTCGTTCCATATCGAATTTCGAACTTTGGTTCCTTCCGGAATTTGGAGAGGTAATGTTTTACTGGTCAATCGGCTGACCTCTACATTTTGAGTCAATTTGTGGATATGCCCTTTTCCTAATATGTGCATTTTGCCTTTTTCAGCTTTCAACTATTTTTTATTTTATTTTGAAAAGGCAAAATTATGGGTTTCTTTCTAAATTTTTAAAGATGAAATGAGCCTATAAACTTTTACTTTTGTATCTAATAAGTTTTTAAATTTTAAATTTTTTATCTAATGAATCTCTAAATTTTAAATTTGGTATCTAATAAACCTAAATGTATTCAATTTTCTTTTTTTTTTTTTTAAAAAAAAATTCCTATTAGGTAGACAATTTAGTTTTATATCTAAAAAACTCTAAAATATGTCAGGCAGTCACAAATAAATTAGATATAAATATGAAAATTTCAAGATTCAATTTGAAAAAAAAAAATGAAAGTTTAAAATCTATTATACAATTTTTAAAGTTAAGAAACTTAATTAACATAAAATTTAAAGTTCAAGAATCTATTAGACTCTCAAGTTAAGAACCTATTTAAGACAAAATTGAAGGTTTAGGTACTTACTAGACATTTATGAAAGTTTAAGAACCACAAACTTGAAAGTTTAGGTACTTACTAGACACTTAAAAGTGAAATTTAATTTAACCTTAATTCACAAACTTGAAAGTTTAATTCAACTTTAATTCACAAACTAAATAACCACAAACTTAAAAGTTTAAAGTAAACTTATAATTGAACCTTAATTCACATAATACTATAAAAGTGAAATTTACTTTATTTCTATCCGCTGTCTCAATGAATAAGACATATTGTTGCAAACTTGTATCTTTAAATAATAATTTAGAAAACCTAGTTTGTCTCCAAACATTTGTATCCCTTGAGAAACCAAATTGAAGAACTATTGGCCATATTCATTTCTAAAAATTTTGATCTTTACAAATTTACTTAAGTCGGGTTTTTTCGTATTCATTCGTGCTAATTAAATGGGTAGTTAACTCGACTAGATCGAATACAACCGAATGAATAAGATATAAATTACCGTTATAGAGATAGATGATTTGATCCCTCGTCTCCAATGTTTGAACTGAAAAAGTAGAAGGAAAGTAGACATTATCATATCCAACGTGCAACCCGTTCAGTTGAAATACAAATACCAAAAACTATTATTCATTAACATATTTATATAATTCCCTAACTATTGACCTATCGATTGGGTTGAATAACAACAACTTCTTCGGTTAGCCATTCATTGCTCACCTAAAATGTAAGAATTTCTTGATATAAGAGGATGAAAAGTAAAATTCATGTAAAGCACTCTGTACTTGACAAATAAAAATGTCACATACCAAGAAGCTTCATTTTTGGGAGGTTTACTGCAGTTTTCAGAAGCCCAACCAATTTGCTGTCTCTGATTGTCATAGACTACAATCTTATTCAACATAGAAATATCTGTCCATGAATTTGAGGAAGCAAAAAAAGGGNGGCGGTAAGAAAGAAGTTGAAATGTTGGAAGAAAGCATGTAAGACATAATCTGAAAGTAGTTCTTTATTGACCCCATCTTACCTCCAATCAGGTTAACATTTCCCAATCCTTCTTTGGTTCCATCCAAAATCCCCAAGCAAACATTACCAAATTTCTGTAACAGAAAGAAGAGCTTCTTACAATCTGTTCCACAACTCTTACAATGAGATGTTTGAGGAACTTACACTGATTATGAGATAAGCTTCAGGAGGAATTTGAAATTGAACATTCTTGGAGTTTTTAAAGCTCAAGGCCAGGGCCTTGAAAAAGTTTCTCACATCAACCACAGATTCAAAAGCTTTTGAACCTTTCCAGCACAGTTCAAGGGTTTTATCATCAGGTGCAAGTTCTAGAGGTTGTCCTTTCAAATCATTCTTCAACTGGGATATATCAATGTCAAAACAGATTATTATTCTCTTCCTACAAGATTCTACTTCTAATAATATCACTCTAACAAACACATTAATAACTACAACAGAAATTCTTGTTCCAATATTCTCACCAGTGTCGTTACTGCTCCGTAGACTTGGGAGTTGAAATAAGTGTAGGAGCTTCCACTGTCAAAAGTCAGGGTAAAGCCCCCAATTCCAGTAGCCCTCCCACCAAAGTAGACCTCTGCAGGTCCAGATGAGTACTTCCTGAGAGAATGAGATCAAATACATGTTATGTCAACTACACAGTGGTTCAATAAGCAAATATATGATTGCTCATTGTTTACTGACCCTTCTGAATTGCGCAATATCGGCGTCCAGGACAGCTTTGAAGATGGGACGAGGTCTCCTCCAAAGAATAGAAATCCTCCCCCACGTCCGGCGAGGCAGTGTCCAACTACATTGCTTACATGACCGAGGTCGCTTAGCTGTGATACAATTGTAGCTTTACTACTACTAAGGCCAAGGACACCACCTACTGAAGGAGGCGGTTGCAAATCACCATTTTCCTGATCATATCCACAACTGCAGGGAAGAGGAAACAGAGGAAAGGAAGATTGGTATCTAGTTTCCAAGAAGAGGGCCAAAAAGTATTACTGTGAACCAAGTATTCAATTAGTTCAAAAAAAAAAAAAAAAAAAAAAAAGTGTTCAACTGCCAAAAAAGTTTTAGCCTTACTGTAATCATTAAATCCTTCGGCCATTTAGTAACCAATTGATTTTAATTTTTAGTTTTTAAAAATTTAGCCTATAAACACCATTTTTAACTCTATTTTTTACCAATATTTTTAAAAACCTTGGTTATTAAACCGAACCTTAATTTTTAATTTTTGAAAATTAAATTTATAAACACTACTTTCATTTCTAGGTTTCATTGTTTTTTTTTTTTATCCACTTTCTAATAATATTTTAACAAACCGTAGTTTTCAAAAATTAGCTTTTATTTTGAGAATTTGATTAGTAATTCAAGTATTTTTTTTAACAAAGTGAAAACCACGAATACAAAATAGATATCAAACAAGGCCTACGTTTTCTTTTTTGTTTTTACAATTAAGCTACTTCTACTCTCAATAAAGAATAGTTCAGTTACCTACTTCTTAAAAAAGTTTTTACAATCTAAGTCATAAATTCAATTATGATTTAAGAAATGGAAAACCCTCCGAGAAATTGCAAGAAAGTAAGAATAACTTTAAAAAAGAATAGAAATCGAAGTTATAAAGCAGAATTGTCCAAGGAGACTGATATGTTGTATACACACCCAAAGCCCAAATTGGGAGTAATGAGTTTGCCATTAGTGAGTCTCATGGGAACAAGATCTTTGACCAATACACCAATGGATGATCCATGGTCAGCATACTCAACCTCGTAGTCACATTGATCATCATTTGTGTTCTTGCGAAGCGCCTTAGCTGGGGAAGAAAGCGCCACACATAATGGATCTTCACGAGTCACAGCGTTATTATGCGGTCTATAGAGCATATCACGAGGCTAAAAAAAAGTAATGGTTAGCGCAAAATTAGGATAGAAAGAACTTGGTAAGGACAAATCAAAGTCGATTAGGAAGATGCAACATACCAAAGTACAACCATTACATTGAACATCGCATTGAACCCAAGTGAGATCACTCCCAGTGTCGATATCCAGTTCAAAAACCTTAGGCGGATTGCCAATGTTGAGAAACACCGTAAAATGCCTGCAGATTCCAATCCATAACCGAGGAAATTTCAACAATCTATCAAACAAATTATCCAAACAAAACAATAAAATCAAAATCAAAACAAAAAACTCACCCTAGAGGGTAAACATTTCCTTTAACAGGAAATATAATCGACGAACCAAACCGAAGGGTCTTCAATTGCTCAAAATCGGCGATGAGAAACTTGTCGGACAAGGAAACAGCGAAAGTCGCAAAGAGAATCGAGACAAGCAACAGAACCGGCGTATGCATTGTTTTTCGGCCTGAAACGGAACTGGATCTCGTATTCTGGTATCGATTCGAATCGGAAGGGAGAAAGGAAGGTTGGAGGAGAGTGAAGAGAGGAAGTTCAGAGCAGTGGAGAGTGAAATTGGAGCTCCATACATACAGCAGTGTGAATTCATGTCGAATGTGTACAGAAGAATTAAAAGGAAAGAGGAAGGTGGGGAAGTTAATTCAGACGAATTTGAACGACGACTTTCAGGTCGTTGTCGAAGAAGAAGACGAAGGACGATGAAGATAAGAAAGGAAAAGAAACTAATCACGTTCAAGAACAAGGCCCCGCCATTCGTCTTCATAATTTCGGATATTTAAATTGTCAAAACTGCCCCTGTCCGATTTTCAGTTACTTCCTTATTTGGTGGTTTTTTAGTCTTTTAATTTTTAAAATTAAACCCATATCATTATTTTCCCTTCTAAATTTTTTCTTTTGTTATCTATTTTTGCTGTTTTAAAAAATAAGTTAAAATTTGAAGAAAAAATAGCTTTTAAATATTTATTTTGTTTTTTAAACTTGACTAAGAATTCTAGCATTATACTTAAAAAATATGCTAATCATAGTAAGAAATGAGGAAAAAATAAGCTTAATTTTTAAAAATAAAAAACAAAAATAAAATTGTTACCAAACGAGGCTTTCGTGTCCGATTTTCAAATTTTCATTTTCATTTAACTTTTTTTCATAAAAACTTCTTAAAATATAAACAGAAGTGTGTTTGGTAACTTTTTAAAATGTCTTTATATACAAATTTATTTGATTTGGACCTATTCGGTAGAGAATTCAGATTATGTTTTATGTTTTCAGATTTATTAAATGTAATATGTATTATGTAATGTATTATAAATTATACAATATTACAAAATAATAATTATATATTTTTTTTAAAACATAAATCATATACATATATAAATTAATAATAATTTGTTATCAATCAAATATTAGTGGGTAAATAAAATTAGAGTCCAATTTTTTAATCACTTATCAAACATATATCTAAAAAAATGAAATAAAACTTTATTTTCATTGAATCCCTCCTTTTCAAATTTCCATTTTTAAATTTTCTACCAAACAAGCCTTTGTCTACTAAACATATTTTTATTAATGTCAAATTATTATAAAAAAACAACTATAATATATGAACTAATAATTCAAAATAATGGTTGTCGGAGTTAGTTATATAGAGTGGTCATAAGAGTTGGTCGTCAATTGTGGTGGTTGGGTTTAGACAATGACAATTGCTAGATTTTTTTCTCCTGCGGTGGTTGCCAAAGTTGGCCAATGGCAAGTGCTTGAGGTGGTGGTTAAAGCTTGTCGGCGGTGGCTAGAGGTGGTGGTGGAAGTTTGGCCGACGACGATCGCTAGAGGTGGTGGCAGGAGTTGGCCACCAGTGATGGTTGCTAGAAATGGCTGTCAATGGTGGTCGCCAGTGATGGTCACTAGAATAGGTAGTTGATGGTGGTCGCCATAGGTGCTAGGTGGTAGTCGCAACAATTAACATAGTGGAATTGAGGAATTAAGGAGATTGACCATTAAAGGAAGATAGGACTTTGTATCTAGGTACTTGACCAAATAGGACCGTCCAGTTCCTATAGAACTTATTACTAAAATACCCCTAAAGGGATAGTTCTAAGCGGAGCGTACCAAAGTGTTTCAAAAAAGGGTTATACGTAGGTCTGCTTCTGACCTAGATCAACTTAAGTTAAATGGAATATCTATTGTCCAGCTTTTGCTTGTCCATCTTTTTTATAAACATAATGTATTGGACAAGATCATAATTCATTAGTTACTTTTTATGAATGTCAACTAAGTATCGTAAGTAAATTACTCATGGTTGTTCAATCATTTGATAACTAGCTCATTCTTTGATAAATGATCACTCAAAGTGTTTATCCTAGACTAACTTTTTTTATAAACTCATTTTTTCAAAATTCATTTTGAGTGGTTGCCAACCTGTCAAACACTTAATTTTTCTAAAATAACCTATTTCTTAAATTAAATATTTGGAAAGATATTCCAAACATACCTTTTTTTTAGGAAAATAAAGAATACTAAAGATTGTGAATTGAGACAATTACGAAATTTCAAAGTTTTTTTTGAATTTGAGAACCGACCTAAAACTTGACCGGGTCAAGTTGGGTCAACTTATGACGAATTTTTCTAAACTCGAGAATCGATCTAGAATGTATTTTTTCAAAATTTTCAACTCAATTCAATAAAAATAAACTAACACAACCCAACCTTGACGAATTTAATTGGATAATTTGGATTGGTAAAAGTTTTTGAACACCCATATCATTTCTTAGCTTACGTAAATAAAGTCTATGGTTAAAGCAATAAATGTCCAAATTGAAAATGTCTCCCCCAACGGTCCCCACCCAAAATTTAGTATTGTCGGAAATACAAGAAAGAAAACAACCAAACCAACAAAGAAACAAAATCGAATTTGTCTGTGTCCCCAAGTGAAACCAACCAAATTAAAAAATTATGAACTCAACTATGCAACATGGATTTCTACTGTACTAGAAGAGTAGGTTGTGACCTTCACAATGCAATAGTAACGACATGCTAGTGTCGTTTAAAGAAATACGCTTTCTACAAATATATAAAATCTAACCTACAAAATAACTTTTGTGAAGGACGAGTCATTAATCATAAAGAACCTATAAATAGATCATTCGAAAAAAAAAAAAAATCTAATTAGCTAGACGTAAATAATGTTTTTTAAAAATAAAAATCAAAAAGATCTTGACACAATTTTAATATTGTTTAAAAGAAAAAAGGAATTGATACAACCAACTATATATATGAACAAATGTTTTAAATTATCAAAGTGGGAAGGCTACTTCAAACTCCAGTAGTAACTCATATTACAAGAGGAAACTTTGCGCATAATTCTATTACTATTAATAGGTAGTTTCGCGATTTCTTACGACCACGAGCATTTCAGGACAATTTAAGCATAGAATAATTAATATTCTTATTAAAATACCACTTATTTGGATAATGTTGAAATAATATTCTTTTGGCATGCATGGAGATTATGGTCTTAACCTGACCTCTAATAATCCTATGTAAAATATAAGGGCAAATTGTAAAAACCATCCCTAAAATATGGTGGTAATTGCAATTATACTCTCAAATTTTTAATTGTAAAAATTGCACCCTCGAAGTTATAAAATTGTTAAAATTAGTCCCCAAACTTACATAATTGTAGAAATTGTAACAATTGTATAACTTCATAACTTCGAGGGTTCAATTTTTATCTTGAGGGTCCTATTTTTGAAATTATTATAAGTTTGAAGGTCCAGTTTTAACACTTGTAAAAGTTTGAGAGCGTAATTTTTACAATTGAAAGTTTGAGTATATAATTGCAACTACCACTCTATTTTGAGGTAATTTTTGTAATTTTCTCAAAATATAATGTAAAAGATCTACAAGAGATATAAAAAAGAAAAACGTTCAACTTAGGCATATCTTAACTAATAAAAATATAAAATTTCAACTAAAAATCTAGAAGTTTGAATTATATACTCGTAATCACATGAGAAATTTAAAAAAAAACATATGCTTGTATTTCTTTATTAAGTTTTTCAATCATTTAACAATTAAATTATACAATATATTTCTAATTTTTTCTTTTAAAATTGAAATCACATATAAATTTTTTTAATTTCTAATACATTTTATATGTCTTTGAATTATGCCTTACTTTCTTTTCATTGTGGTATTAAGTATTTAATTATTTTTACGTTTATTTCTTCTCCTTTTTCAATAATTGTTGCCTTTTTAATTTCATTTATATTTTAATTTCCCAAACTTATCATAGATTTGAAAATAGCGAAAAAAAAGACTATTATTTTCTTATTATTATAATAATTTGACTTAGCCCTTGCAAATAACCTTTTCATCGAACACCAACTGCAGTAGTTAGAGAACCAGTCTTTACCCTTAGAAAATATAACATAATAATTAATATTTTGTATTATTGACCACAAAGTAAGGTTCCGATAATGCCATTTCGGGAGGAGTCGGTAGTTGGGACTGGATCGGCTTTGGTGAACCAACTGGTCGCTCTTCTAATTTCAGTATTGGGCCTCTTTTTCGTTGCCTAGGTTACACCTTCGAAATACCCCTGAAGGGAATTTTTCTCTACTTCCCTCAATCTTCACTTTACGCCACGCCGACTCCCCTTTCGTCATAAGGCGTGGAGGGGGTGGTTCTCCATTGGAGACGGGGGCGGGGATTCCCCGTGGGGGAAACAGGTACTCGCAGGAACCCATTCCCCATTAATCTCCACGAGAGGGAGCAAGAGTGAGAGCAAGAGAAATAGAGTGATTGTGAGTGAGGAGAAAAGGACGAGAGAGAGAGAGAGAGTTGGAGAGTTAACCATCTTATATATATATAATTAATTAATTAATTAATTTTTATAGTAAACGGGTTGGTGTCGGGGATTAAGGGTTGGGGTCAGGATACCCTCCCCATCCCCAGACGGGATCGTAAATCACAAAAAGGTCCCCCATTTGACTTCGATATATCCGGTTGGGGCCTGCTAATTTTTTTGCCAACCCTACCGCAAGATATATGGTTCGAATTCCTCTACTACTATTATACTAATAAAAAAATATTTTTTTAAAGATAATTGAAAGCATTTAAAACAACCCAATTCTAGTAAATTCACAGTGTGTTGAGATTGAGCTGTTATAGGTCTTTATTTATTATTATTGTTATTATTATTTGAGAAAACTGTTATGGGCATTTGGTTGTGTTATAGCCAATACAAGAAAGCTACAGTTATTATGACAATTTTCAGATAATATGTAAGCAAAGCAATCCAACTAACTTTTCAAAATTGACAATTTCTTTTTATAAAACTCCAACTTCTTTTATCTTTTTAACTTCATCTTAAAGTTTGCATAAAAAACAGAACCACTTTTACTTTTTGAAGTCCTCAAATTTAATCTAAATTTTCAATTTTGTCACAATTGCCCTTTAAATTAAGATACATGTTGCAATTTTAATCTTTTAATAAGTTTTTGTTTGAAATTTCATTAAAAAAATATTTTCGTTGTTTATATTGCTTACAGTTAAAATCTATGGATGGTTTTGTAAAAATTAAAAAAAGAAAGTTTAATTAAAAACTTAGTTCATACGATTTCATAGAACTATTATAAATAGTTTCTAAAGTAGAGATTAAATTCTAATTTTTTTCAAATTATAGGGACTAGTTTTTAATTTTCTCCAAATTATAGGGACCAAATTCTAATTTTTAAAACCACAAATACTAAATTCTAACTTTTTCACGACTATAGAGACAAATTTATAATTTAACAAAAAACTATTTTAGCATAGGTTCATGGGGTTGATCTTCATGCCAGACATTAAAGACGTCGGTTTGTCGTATACACTACACTATTTTTATACATTTGTCTATATTGTCAACACGAACATATCATTCATTAAAAAAAAAAAAACAAACAAACAAAAACAAAAACATAAACATAGCATAAAATAGGTATGTCATGCAAAATCTTCAAACAAAAAGTATTTGACCGCATAAATATGTGTAAAGAAAAAGAAGAAAACAAATATGCAAATGTATTAAATTGTTAGTGACAATCAACAACCACGGCTATTTTTTGAAAGACAATGATTCTAGGTCCCATTGATGATACTAGGTCCCACTTAATCAATTGTGTTTTTAATTTTCATTTTTTAAAATTAAGCTTATGAGTTATAAACATCATTTCACTTATAACTTTCTTTAGTTTCTTTTCTGTCAAAATTCAAGTTAAGTCTTTCAAACTAAAAGATAATAAATTTTAAAAACTCTGTTTTTTCTTAATTTGGTTAAGAATTATGATATTTAAAAATTTTTATAACAATTAATTAAAATCATTTTATATCATAATTATTTTTAAATAGTTTAACCAATCGAAAGGTTAATGACAAGAAAGTGAGCGTTAGTGAAAATTGGAGAATAAGAAAATAAAGTATTGAAACTTAGAAACTAAATGAAACTAAACTAAAAATTCAAAGGTAAAAATATAAGATTCTAAAATCTATGGACAATGTAACATTTTGAAACTTAAGAACCAAATATAAAATACACTCGAAACTTTGAACTAAAAAATAATATTTTTTTTAGGTTAAAATATAATTTTCGTTTTTTTGTTCAATTTTAATCTCCGTAGTTTTAAATATCTAATTTTAGTCATATTTTCTCCTTACTCCATATTGCTTGTTATTGTTGATTTTTTTCATTCTTATTTTTTATTATTTATTAGCAATTTTATTATAATAATATATTTATATGCATAGATAAAAGATTAATTTTGAGAGAATAAATTAAAGATTTATGAAAAGTAATTTGAAGTAGGAATAAAAATGGTATTTTAACCATTATTTTATTATTTTTATTATTTATTTATTTTTGACAAATCCAATTGGATAGCTTAAGGAGAAAGGTGGCACGTAATAAATCCGTGGGATTAACAGAATCCCCAAATAAAATGGCGTTTAAAAATAAAAAATAAAAAATAAAAAATAAAAACTTGGTTATTTGGTTAACCTTTCAATTATTTTCTTGTGGACACGATCAAAAAATTCTATTTTCTTTCTCTTTCTCTCTTCCTCTCTTCTCCTCTCTTTCTCTCTCTCTCCCATTCATGGTGGATCTTCCCCAGGCTCTCGGCATCTCCTTTCGAAATTTCTGCAAATCCTACAAATCCTTCTTCAAAAAATGGCATTCTAAGGTCAAGAATTCCAAGAAGGATACCGACGTTGATACAAAACACGACGCCACCTCCGACGCCATTGATAATGGACCTTCTAAGGTATATACACTTGATTTTGTATCCGTCATCTTCCTCTCGATTCTAGTTTATTCAGGAAGTTTCGAAACGGTTTTTATGAGCTCTCGAATTTCGATCCTCGTTGTTTCTTTTTTGTTTTTCTTTTTGTACTTATTGATTACGGATTGTTGATTTGGTCTGCGGCTGATTTCGATCGAACAGAGGAAAAGGACGGAGAAACGCTAATTTATTAGGCGTTTAAGTGAAAATAATCTTTGATTTCAGGATCATGAAGAAGTTAAGAAAAAGGAAGGACCGACGACGGTGAAAGGCGTCCATAGCTTTAGATATGGAGGTCGGAGTATGAGAGAGAATGATGCGACGAGTTTCGGGCCTCGAAGCTATGACAGCGGATTCTCTTCTCTGAGTCGGAGAGGTCAAAATCCGTCGTCGACGTCGTCGTCTCTGTTTCGGAGTGTGAGTCGGAGGAGTACGGAATCGGTGACTTCTCGAGTGAGCAGTGGGCGGAGAAGCATCGATTCGATATCGTCTTCTCCACTGCTGTCGAAAAGTGGTAGCCGGAGGAGCACGACGCCGATCATGTTCTCGAATTCCTCCGGCTTGCTGAAGCCGGCGCCGATCGAGAAGCAGCTCGAATGCACTCTGGAGGAGCTCTGCTTTGGGTGCATGAAGAAGATTAAGGTCACTAGAGATATCCTCTCCATCACAGGGTTCGTCCTTTTTCTTCTTTATAAAACCCTACGCCATTTCCCTTTCGCTTTTATTTATTATTTTACAAATTAGAATTTCATATACAAAACATTATAAATAGTCCCTACAGTGGGATAACACTTTTATAATTAATCCTATCGTATAGAAACTAAACTATAATTTATTTATACTAGAAATTAAATTACAACCTTTTCAAAACCATATAATCAAATTTGTAATTTATCCTTATTTCTTTTATTTAGTATATAATAAATAGGTATAGGTATAAGTAATATATCATCTATATAATATTAAAATTCAAAGGGCAATCTACCAAAATAAAACTTAAAATTTTGTTGTGTTGAATTATTCTAGCATGCCTTTGAATATTTAATTTGGTGTCTATTTGTTGTCATTGTTAATTTGTTTTAGTACAATTTTTGTTAGGCAATAAGAAGTGAAATGTTGACTTTTGAAATGATAGATAATGTTGATAAAGTAACTACATATTGAAGAATTATATGAACTTATTAAACAAAAAGTGAAGGAATTGATTAAAAGAAAATTAATTTTGGAAGTTTTTAGATTAATTCAACCTAACTTTTTTTTCTTTCCCTTTGGATATATTTTTGTTAATCTAGAATGGTGGGGATTGTCTTTTCATGAATTGAAGATCTTAAATTTGTGGAATGTTTTAATGACTGAGGGTTTTCATTGGTAATACATTGACAGGCAAGCAATAGAGGAAGAAGAAACATTAACAATAAAAGTTAAGCCAGGGTGGAAAAAGGGGACTAAGATAACATTTCAAGGAATGGGTAATGAGAGGCCAGGCAGTTATCCAGCCGATATGTCGTTTGTGATAGCTGAAAAACGACACTCATATTTCAAAAGAGAAGGTGACGACTTGGAGTTAACAGTGGAGATCCCTTTGCTAAAAGCCCTAACCGGTTGTTCCATTTCAGTACCTCTATTAGGAGGAGAAACATTGAGCTTGGAGATAGACGACGTCATTTGGCATGGCTACGAGAAGGTCATTCGAGGTCAAGGTATGCCTAAACCTAAAGATGATGACAAGAGAGGCAACTTAAAAGTTAAATTTCTGGTTGAATTTCCAATTGCATTAACTACCCAACAACGATCTGAGGTCTGTCAAATTTTAGAGGCTTCTGACTATTCTTCTAGTTAAAGGACTTGGATTTAGGATTTTACCATATAATTTTTTTTTTCTTTCTTTCTTTTGTTTGATTGTAATTTATGTTTTGGTTTGAGTGTAAAAACAAAAAAACAAAAAATTACATTCTTTGCATTTAATTGAGAGGGAAAAAAAAAAAAAAAACCCTTCACCTTATTTGACCATTCATTCAACTTTACCTCACTAGGGCTTTTGTTTGAAATGCTCATCCCCCATAGCCATGACCCTAACTTGGACTTTTTAGTCCTCATCACTACTTATCATCTTTTAGAGTACATCTAGGGTTGATTGCTAAACTCAAATAATCCCCAAATTATGTTAATGTGGTCTTATTCAATTTTTTAAAATATGGGTGAGGTAGAGTGATGTTTATAAATAAATATATATAGTGTGTATATATTTATTAATCTATTTACATTGTAAATGTTTGATAAATTTTATATTTTATTTTATGAAAAATTTTAAAAATATTACGGAGTAAATTTAATCTTACTGGGTTGAAAATCAAAATTTAGAAAATATATATTTCAATTTTTATTAATGAACAAGAAATAATAATTATAATTGATATTGATACATATATATATATATATATATATATATCAACTGGGGCAAGGGAGATAGTAGGATTTAGGAATGACTCAAATGCTTGAGACCCAAACATACCCAAACATATAGAAGAATTTGCTTAACTCAAGCTTTTGTTTGGATTAAGAATTGACTTCTCCCTCATTTGTTCAATTTGAAATTAACATTTAATTATTGTAAAATTTGCTTTCATCCGTCCGCTTAAACTTTTATCAGAGTAGATGGCTCCCTTAACTTAAAATTTTAGCGATTTAACACTTCTAAACCTCACATTATCATCTCAAAAAACCAACGGCTCACTCCACCACTCTCATAATCATATAATTGTTGAATAATGTAGTGCATCTGTATATAAATATCACCTCCCCAGAAATCCCTAGATGTTACCATTTATAGTAATAAAAAGAAAGTTATTAAATGTTTGTCCCTTTAGAGAGAAGAGGGGGAAATTCCGACTCCAATTTTCGAAATCGAGAAATAAAACAAAAATGAAGATAGAGAGTGAAAATATATTCTGATAATGTGCGTTCCCAATGTACAATGAAAGATTGTCAACTGAATTTCGGTCAAGTCGGGTCATGCAAGAAATTTTGTCCCACACATGCGTTTTTTAACAAGTCTAATTGTAAGATGAGGTTTAAATATATACAAACCTTTGATTAACAACAAAAAGAAATTGAAATTGCTTAAAAAAGTTAAACCAACTTAAATTAATTCTTAATTATTATAAAAATCTTAAATTAAATTAAATTATTAAAAAAATTATTCGGTCATAGACAGAAACATTTTCCCTAAACTTAGAAGGAAAGTGGACAAAATAAGATTTTTTTCTAAATTGTTTATTTTATATTTAAAATTTGATTTTGATTTTTTTAAAAATTAATAATTAATTTTATTTTTAATAAATAATTTTCATTCAAATAATAATTCTTTTATATAAAAAAAGAAAAAAAAAAAGTTTCTGCCATTTTACCATTTTTCCGGAGTGGACAGAAAAACTTTTTTACTATTTTTTTATTTTTTTATTACATATTTTAATTTAATAATAATTAATAATTAATTTTAATCATTCAAATTAAAAATTTAAAAATAATGTTTTTTTTTAAAAAAAAAAAAAAAAAGTTCTGTCCCCCGGAAATCGGACAGAATAAGTTTCTTTTTTAATTTTATATTTTAATTTTAGTTTTTATAATAATTAATAATTAATTTTAAGTTTATTAATTCAAATTAAAATTAAAATAATAACTAAAAAAATAAGTTTCTGAAAATGGACAGAATAAGTGTTCTTTTTAATTTTGATTTCTATTGTCATAATGACTAATAGTTAATTTTAATTTTAATAATTCAAATTACCATTAAAACATAATTTTTTTAAGAGAAATTATCTTAAAGGGTAAACAGTTTTACCGCTAATAACAAACTACACAATATAAACAGTAAAATTTTACTATATATAAAAATATTTTAGTTCATTTTACTATATTTAAAAAGAGAAATTTTTTTAAAAAAAATTTATCTACAGGAAAAATGGACCGAATATGTTTAATAATTCAAATTAACATTAAAACATAATTAATAATTAATTTAAGTTAGTTTAATTTGTTTTAGCAATTTCATTTTTTTTTCATTAAAAGCAATTCCATTTTTTAGAACCTGAACTATAATTTAAGTTATTCAATTTCAATTTCAATTTCAATTTCTGTAAGCGTTAATTTATTTTTTTTTTTTTTTTAACCAATTCAATTGCAAGTAAACTTACGAGAATTTCCATAAGGGATAGTTTAGATTTTTAAAATATATATATATTATTTACTATTCAATTATAAAAAATTCAAAATGAAACTTTTTTTGCCCAACTCTTTTATTTAAATATTACAATAAATCTATCACAAATATTAGATTAACTGAAGTTTAAATTTTAAAATTGAAGTTGGGTATTAAAAGTTGTTAAATGTGAAAATCGAGTCACTTAAATAAAGGACAAATTTGTATTTTCCTTATGTGGGGCCCTCTACTTAAATTTTAAAAATTAAGAAAAATGTTAGAAAAAAAGGTTTTTGAAAAAGAAGTTACTTTTTCAACTAAAAACTTTTTTAGCTTGGAAATAGTAATATTTCTCAAAAGTATAAGTACCAAAATAGTATTTAAACCTAAAATGAACTAAATAATAATAAATAAATTTAAAAAAAAAAAGTTATTAATCATAGTGAACTGACACATAGAGTATGTAGTTAGCGACCAAAAGATATTAACATTAATTTTTTCAAAATAACTTTTACAGGAATCAATTTATAGAATTTTTTATTGAATCTACTTCTGAATTCTCTTTTAGGAGTCATAAAATTACAAATCAAACCCAATTGATTGTTTAAATATGGCACAAATTTGAAAACAGAGAGAGAGAGAGGTTCACAAGGCAGCACAAGTGAAGAAGATATAAACAAAGAAGAGTGTTAGAAGATGCTTACGACCAACCAAGAAGGGCACGAATGAGCTCCAAAATGCCACCTCCAAGAAGAGCTTTGAGAAATCTAAGCTTTCCGTTTGTGTAAGGTGGGTATCGCATCGGCACGTCGCCTACAAAACTTCGATAAAGAACAGCTTTCTTATGGCTAAATGCATCAAATGAAAACTTCCCATGGCAAGATCCCATTCCACTCTCCCCTACTCCTCCAAATGGTAGTGTGCTAACAGCTAGCTGCTCATATGATCAAACAAAATTTGTAGTCTCTTCTCAATGCTTTCAATTCTCGATTGATCGAGTAACATGATATATAGACCAATGCGAGATGCTTTTTGGTTAACTGATCTACGAGGAATCTTTGGTTTTAAGATAATATAAATAATCCCTCAAGATTTCACTTGTGGCACTGACAACAAAGCATAAAAAGAAACTCCTAGATAAAGAACTAAAACACGTCTAGTTATTAACAACGTTGCCGATACCTAAAAGAAAATGTTTTCCATGCAAGCCAAATTGCTTCTATAGGAATTATGAACCTTTTAAAGGTAATGGTTGCCAGATTAAAACATCAATTATCGCCCCGGATAATCAAGAAACTTGAGAAAGATGTTATATCATCCAAGTATTTTTAACCCATTAAGATGAGTAGTACTTGGGTGCAGTTCAAGCTGCACTCATCTCTACATCCCTTTGTTATCAAAGGGAAAGAAAAAAAAAAATATATATATATATATATATATATAATTTTTTTTCTAAAAAATAAAAAACAAAAATTATGTAGCAAGTTGTAATTTTACATTTGAGTGGACTTTGACACTCGAGTGAGCTGCACAAAGAATTTTTTTTATTTAGATTAGCTATGATAACTAAATTCCATGCATTCTGCACCAGGATAATGGGATATCATATCACTTTTAAATAAGGATATTGCCCTTCAGGCATATGATTCCATGCAGATAATTTTATTTGACCCATCAAGTTCCATTCTGTATGGTAAGCGGAATAAGAAATCTTACATGTAAGGTGGTGTCATTGATAACCACGCCGCCTGCAGAGATACAAGCCACGAACTGTTCCTTGAGCTTTTTGTTGTTGGTAAATAAATATGCTGCAAGTGGCTTTGAGCCCGAATTCACTATTTCGAAGCTGTCCTCCAATTTGTCTACCTGCTCCAGTCCAGCCAACATAAGGGGGAAAAATAATAAAAATAAAAAAATAAAAGAAAAATGACGATTGTGATATTCTCCATTATAGTTCTCCACACAAAAAAGAACTTCCTAATATTAGCAGTTTCGGTCAATCATAATTCATATGGCCTATAGTCAACTTTTTTTTACTGTTGAACGTAAATAATTAAGGAAAAAAAAAACTAGGATGCAACCCAAACTGCACTCAATAACGGCAAAATTCTTTCTAAAAAAGGTGAAATTTTTAAAATTTATTTTTAGTGTGCAAGGAAAAGAAGCATGGATTAGGTAATCATTGCCCCATAATTAATTCCATCGTGTTTTTGTATATATTATTGATGTTAGATGTAGAATTCTCTGAGCTCGATCAATAAATATTTCAAAAGAAAAAAAAAGGATCAATGTTCCTTGTAAAAGAACAGATTTTACACTTGAGAGGGGTTGGTAAAATCAATTAATTTTGTCATGTGCAATCGAATATCTTGGTTGTCTTTTCTTTATTTTACCTGACAAAACAAAAGTATTAAAAGAGGAAGAGAATCCTACAATTAAGTGTATTAGTTTTACCGTGATAATGGGAAGCAAGGGACCAAATATCTCCTCCGTCATAATCAAAGAGTCTCGAGGGACATCCAATAAGAGGGTGGGAGCAATCTGTCTGTATTATGGAAAAGGTACCATTCCTTAGCAGTCAATATGTTAACTGATGAACGGACAAAAGAGTAGGCCAGTGATGTAATTTAACATACAATTTGGTTTTGTCCTTTTCACCTCCATGAACAATCTTGCTAGAAACTTCATCATCATCTAAGAGCTTGGTCAAGCGATTAAAGTGGCTAGCATTCACAATACGAGATATATCTTTAGATTCCAACGGATTCTTTCCATAAAATCTCTCCAGTTCTTGTTTCAGAGACTCCACCTAGAGATATGAACATAGATTATAAGATAACCAAATTGAGCAAGTGCAACAAACCAAACTTAATTGCGTAAGAAATGGAATTACCAGTTTTGGAGCAAATTCTTTCGTAGTTATGATGTAATCAGGAGAAACACATGCTTGTCCATTGTTACCACCCCATTTACCAGATATAATCCGCCTACAGGCAACCTTTGACAAACAGATACATTTGAATTTGTATAAGGTGCTAGCAATTAGGATATGGCAGTATTAGTAGTTAACTGAACTCGATTGGAAACATAATAATGCTAGGAGGAGGAGGGGAAAGAAGTACTTGTAAATTGATTTTTGAATCAACTACTACTGGAGATTTTCCTCCAAGCTCTAAAACAACTGGCGTAAGGTGCTTGGCAGCAGCTGCCATCACTATTCGCCCCACTCTTCCATTGCCTGCAAGTTGAGAAGCAATGTTTAAGAAATAGCTTGATCAAAACGGAATGGGAGAAAAGCCACCAGACACAACACCCCGTAATGGCCAGAGGTTATTTTTATAAACATTACCCTCACCACCATTGTCAACTTTCATGATTCCAAAAGGATTTATCACTAGAAATTTTTAAGATAGATGTGATAGACAGATTAATATCAACACTTGGAAGCCACTCAATCCTGCAATTACTCAAGTGTCAAACTAGAGGCTGACTGCCCTTTCATTGAATTTGTCTTACCTTCCTTGGTTCAATATAGATAAACCATATATGAGATGAAACCAAAGATATATGCGAATAAAATAGACAGCGACGATATGATTGATGATATACCCAAACTTAACAAACCTTCCCTGTTATATTCTAGCTAAGTGGAACAGACCTGTGTAAAATATTTTGTCCCACTTTTGCTCCAGCAAAGCACTAGTTTCGGGAATACCACCCTCAACAACTTTTACAGCAGACGTATCCAAATACTTCTCAAGAAGTTTTGCTATTAAAGATGCTGTTGCTGGAGAAATTTCTGATGGCTTTAGAACCACAGCATTACCAGCTGCTATTGCTCCAACAACTGGATCAAGAGATAAATCTGGGAAATGTGGACAGCAATGGTTAGTGTCTATAATATCAACTGTTAAGATGGTTTCGAGGCTGCAAATGATTTGGACAAACGACAACCACAAAGAAAAAAGACCAACGTACAGAATGGATAATTCCAAGCGGAGATGATCAGCACAACACCCAAAGGTTCTGGTACAATTGCAGCAGACGAAGGAAAACTGGTAATCGTAGTTTGAACCTTCAATAATGGAGCATAAGGTTATCCCCAGTCAGAGAATGCAAATGAAAAATATATGTAAAACAGATGCCAATTTAAGGTATTTGAAACACCAAATACCTTCTCTGGTGTCATCCAATTTCTGAGTTCTTTAAGTGCCAATTTACACGAACTTTTTACCATAGATATCTGCATAACAGCTTAAAGGGGAAGAGAACTTCAAAGGATGCAAAAATGAAAATGAAAGAAACTTCATGAAATAATTAACTGTAACAGGGGAAGTAGGTGGATCTTCCTTTAGCCATAGTTTGAAAATTCAATAATTTCTGACCATTGAAGTCTCAATAAAGTTGAAGGCAACTGAAACTAGTGCTAGTGCCATATGACAGGAATGGATTAAAAATACGATTTACGAATCCAAAGGTGGTAGGCATCAAGATAGACAACGATTGTATTATGTAAATCTCATTTCAATTATGTATCATCTAGAAGCAATGGGGGGTAGTTGATAGATAATTATTAGACTCTGCCATAGAAATCAACAAAACCCTCCTAGTTATGCATAATAAGGAAAACAAATCTCTTCTACTTTTCCTTCAAGGCACTCAGACTTCTCTTATCCATATAACTGCTCTCATCAACCATCCCCCATTGCTTCTAAATGATACAAAGAACAAGATTTCAAGATGAAGCTGTTTGCCAAATGCGAACAACTCTCATGTCCAAACGGCTAAAAATGTAAACCTAGAAAGATTAGAAGTAAACTTGTCATCTGATTAAAAATAATAATAATATTTAAAAATAAATAAATAAATAACCTTTCTATTATAGATATAACTTGAAAACTTTAATCGGGCTAAAATGTTTTCGATTAATTTTGTAGTCAACCAAAAAATAGTTCTCTTGTATTTCCTTTGCTCAACAATTTTATTAGATAAACATGAATTTTATCTCCAAAACCAATTTCCAATGACTGGAGTAACCCATATATCTTAGAAAAATCATCTTTGCAATGTAGGATCTCAATAAATTTTAGAGTACTTTCTCCTAAGAGAGCGAAGCAAATAGAGAATGACAACCAAAAAGGAAGCAATATAAATGGGTTATTAAATATAGAGAGAGTTCTACTTGACAACTAACATGATGGGCCATCGAACCTAATAAATGAGAAACTCTAACTTTGAAATGTGGTTGAAGCAAATACTAAGCATTAATGAATATCTTGCATTAATGGTACCAGTAAGTTCTCTTCAATGATCACATGGTCCCGAACAAACTGCAACTGCGAGGCACTACCTATATTTGGTGGATCTGATTGAGACTGAAGGAGGAGAAAGACAAAAAGAATTCGAAAGGATTGGAGATTTAAACAAACAGGTGCCGTTCATTAATTCAACCAACAGAAACTGTGATAACACATCAAAACATATATGAACAACATCCAATAGAAGATATCAGGAATCTAACGAGACTCTGATCACAAAAATCATTAACAATAACGAGCAAAAGCGAACAAAATAACAGGTCAAACACGAGAAAACGACAGAGCATCAGAACAGTGAAGGAGTTGAGTTTAAGAACGAAGACCTCATGAATAACGGATTCCAACGCAGGCTTGGAGAGGTCAGAGCGAAGCGCATCGCAAATATCTTCCTCATGGTCAACGCTGAGCTTCAAGAGACTCTCAAGCTGCGCCACTCTCCACTCGTAGCTCCGAGTGTTGCCGGAGCCAAAACTACCTCTCAGTTCCTTCACCAATTCCGTCGCCGCCGCCGCATCGAACACCTTCGTTTCCGACATCGCGAGTCGCCGCCGCCGACAACTATCAGTATATACAGAGAAAGAGGGAGAAGTTGTAGTAACGGATTGGAGTGTTCCTTGGGAGAGGGAGTAATCGGAGAGATTTCAGGGAGCTGGCGAATCGTAAAGATGGAGGCCTCGTATTTTCATTTGCTTCATATTTTCTTAAATCGGTCATCGGTGTCACCTCAACTGTCATTCTCCATTTCTCGATTTGCCATGCCACAAACAAAGCGCGTGTGCTCCACGCGCCTAGGTATGTAGTTTTCGAACTTCAAATTATTACATGCTGTGTCAGTGCCCCCTTTGATAATGTTTTATTTAAATAAAAACCAACACTAATTATTCTCGAAACTTCTTAGAGTGTACAATATGATTTAAATCTATGAATCAGACTTTTTTTAAAATTATATTAAGGAGTGTAAATAAATACCACTCAGAAAAGCTTTAAAAATATCTTAATTTTCTAGAAGCGTTTAGAAAAATGTTATAACTTAAGCTTTACGAATCTCACACTTATCAATAACAGTTATATCTCTATTTGTAAATTAACAAAATAAGGAATGTTCAACCGTAAATAAAAGAATAGAGACACAATAACAAACAATTTGTAAATTAATAAAATAAGGGATGTGCAACCATAAAGTAAATAAAAGAATAGAGACACAACAACAACAATTGAAGGGACGTTCAACCATAAAGTAAATAAAAGAATAGAGACACAACAACAAACAAGAAGTTGAGTGAACAAATTTGAAGGGGAGAAACCCATACTCACATCCATGCTAGAAACTCCTAACCAACTTGAAGTGTTTTTAGTACGATTGGGGATAAAGGGATTCAAACCACACATTGTGGTTACTAATACACTTGTATGTCAATTGAGCTATGTTCGGTTTGGTATGGACCTAAAGGTTATGTTTCTAGCAAATGTGGTAAATAACGACACACCAAACCACATGCTATACTCAAGGAGGCAAGCGATTGTCAAACTAATATGACAAATCCAACTATCTATGTAGACCATGAGGAGATCCGTTGAGAGGAGTAACCCTACAAGAGCATCTTGTCCAATATATACCTACTAAAAGGACAATTAAAAAAAAAACAAATGTAATCACGACACTTGTCTAACTACTACAAAGAACACAACTAGCCGACACATAAAAATTCCAACGTCAAAATTGAGCTTACATATAAAGCATATATGCACAACAAGCTATGCATTTAAAGAGTGTCTCAAATATTTCCATGAGAGCACCGCACCACGTAAAAACAATTTGTAACGACAAGAAAGCTAGAACACTCAATCCTCACTCTTAATCTAAACATTACTCTGGCATTTTCATATAATAATCATTCGTTAAAAATTATTGTTGGTTCTCTAACTCTCATGAGAATAACAATATAATCCTTGATTTTAGTTTGCAACAATTAGGTCCCTTCTTTTGAATTTGCAATCATTTAAACCTTATTTGGTTTATGATCCAAAATTTTGTTATGAAAACAAAAATAAATTCCTTATTTTTACTATATTTGAAATATATTTAATTTCAATTTGTTATGAATTTAGAAAATGAAAGGAAAATATTGATTTGTTTCTTTACGGAAAAATAACTTATTTAACATAATTATTTCCTATTATAGTGAATTCGATCATTTTCTTGTTAGCAAGAGAATGGACGATAATAGAGAGAATGGAGTGAGAGATTACTAAGGGGAGAGAAATATTATTTATTTCTTGAAAACATGTACTAAAATTCATAACAAGAAGACATTATTTCCAACAAGAAAATCGAAAAGAAACCTTTCCAATACAAGAGAAATGAAAAATAATTATTTTATCGAAAATGAAGAATATGACAAATTATTAGAATGATTGTTTAAACAACCTTATCTCTAATGGTAGAATAAGGAAAATTATTATAAATAGAAAAAAATATCAAACTATTTACAAATATAGCAAAAATTTACTTACTATCCGTGATAAACTGCATTAGACTCAAATAGTCATCTATCTGTATCTATCTAGTAAAATGACAGATGTCTATCTAGGTCTATTTCGGTCCTTCATATATAGAAAGTAAAATTTTTATATATTTGTAATTATTTTCAACCATTTTTCTATTTTTGAAAAAAAATCTGGTAAAATAATCTATATACACTATATATAGTAACTTTAATTTGTCGATCTTTATTGTTTGTTGTTTTTTCTAATCAAGAAGTCTCTTCATAAAAATTTGATAAGTGATCCATTTTGTAGTTAAAAGCCAACTTATAAATTTTCAAGCAAAAAGAAAAATCATAACATTCAATTTGTTGTGAGAATAAAAATAATGTTAATTCAAATATTGTATTCTCGTTTTCTTACGTACTTTTTAAAAATTAAAAAAAAAATCAAAGAAAATAACCATTTATTTTATATATAGTAGAGTATTTGAGGATTGTTTTTAAAGCCCATTTGCAAATATAATAATCTTGCTTAAAATATTAGCAAATATAGCAAAGTTTATATCCAATTTTCAAAGTCTATCGTTGGTATACCGTATTGATGAAAGAAGTTTGTCAATGATAGACTATATCACTAACAGGCTTCCATCACTAACCTATCTATCACTAATAAATTTTGTTGTATTTGCAATTCTTTAAAAATGTTGCTATATACTTTAATTATTAATCTTAGAAGTGCTACACATTGCAATTACAATCTTTTTAAATAAGCATATCAAATGTAGTTTTTAATCATATTCCTTGGATCTTTTATTTACAAAGACATTAGCTTACTTTTTTTTTTTTTTTTTACTAAGGATGTTTTGAAATATAGGAAGGTGAACCAAAATATTTATAAATATAGCAAACTTTCACCGTCTATTTGCGACAGACTGCAATAGACTATTATTTGTGTCTATCTATGTCATGATAGACAAATATTTGTCTATTACAAGTAGATTGTGATATTTTGCTATTATTTTGAAATATTTTAAACAGTTTGTCATTTAAAATAATTTTTCTTTTCACTGTATGGTAGAGTTTAATCCACCTTAAAAAATCCCATCAAATTATGACAAAAAAAACAGGTATTATACAATTGAAGACGCTAAACAGCATTAAAGTCAAGTGGAATCATGCACAAATTTCGTCCGACTCAAAACCAACAAGTTTTAAATAAGTCAATCTTAAATTAATGAAAATGAAGTCATGTTTACTACTTCGTAGTAAAATTGCTGCAGCAAATGGATTTTCTTTGATATTCATAATTTCACATAATATGGTATTCTAAAAACGTTTTTAAATGGGTCCATTAAACATTACCATTGAATTGATAATGTTTATTGGAACGTAAACATAATCTAATTTCATAAGCACTTTTTCATCGATATTCATTCCGATAACGTCTGCAATAATCATTTTATTGAATATACATCTAAATTCTCTCATTACTTATACAATTCCAACCAAAACACTAATGATTATGTAAATATGGCACAAATTTGAAAACGAAAGAGAGAGAGAAAACTTGAAAGGCAGCACTTAAGGTAAGAACACATAAATAAAGGAGAAGTTAAGAGTGGAAGAAAGTGCTTATGACCAACCAAGTAAGGCACGAATGAGTCCCAATATGCCACCTCCAAGAAGAGCCTTGAGAATTCTGAGCTTTCCCTTTGTGTATGGCGGATATCTCATCGGCGCATCGCCTGCGAAACTTCGATAAAGAACGGCCTTCTTATGGCTAAATGCATCAAAGGAGAACTTTCCATGGTAAGCTCCCATTCCACTCTCTCCAACTCCTCCGAACGGTAACGTGCTAATCGTCAGCTGCACGTATGATTAAACAAATTATCAATCTCTTCAGTGTTTGCATTTGTAGATTGGTTAAGATTAGAAACCATATCAATGATATATAGAAGCAACGAGTAAGCTATAATCTAAAGATTTCATCTCAAACAAAATAAAAATTGGAAATTGGTTTAAAAAAAATGTTATCCATGTACTTATATTCAAACAAACAAAAATATGACCACAAACAGAAAAGAAATAGTTCTAGAATTCACGTTCTAATTTAATTGGATTTTGGGACTATTAGAATCTACTTCTTGAATTATTATAAACCAACCAGCAGGATTCACATTTTACCTAATCTTTACTTTCTAGCTTGAAGCTAACAACCAAGAGAACTCTTAATACTACATACAGGAATTGATCACAACCAATTACGGATGTCTTGAAAGGAAAAGGAAGACTAGAATATCAATAGGCGTCTATTGTTGAATTCACCCGACCCGATAGTATCACATTTTTGGAACGTCTAGTGTTAAAGTCATGCAATTACTTTCCTAAGCAGGATTCTAACTAAAAAAGTGGAATTACTTTCCTAAGCAGGATTCTAATTAAAAAGGTGGAATGTTTTGTTAATCAACTCTTACCAAATGAACATTTCGTTAAGAATTAATGAAGTTTTTTGGCATCTATTGGCTACTATAGGGATTCTGGACCATTTTATGAAACTTTTGGAATCTCTCTTGCTTTTCTGTGATTTCTAGATTCAAATATGGCCATTATCGCCTTGATAATCAGGAAACTTGAGACAGTTCTAATTATTTGTTACTTCTTAGTAGTTAGTATTTTCAAGTACCAGGATGTCAATTCTAAATGGGGATACTGCTCTTCAGCCCACTTCCTATATCCAAAGAAAGTTTCAACCAATCAAGTTCCAGTGAGCAGAAGGAAGAATTCTTACATGTAAGGCGGTTTCATTGATGGCCACACCCCCTGCAGAGATACAAGCCACGAATCGTTCCTTGAGCTTCTTGTTGTTAGTAAATAAATATGCTGCAAGTGGCTTTGTGCCCGAGTTCACTATTTCGAAGCTGTCCTCCACCTTGTCGACCTGCTCAAGCCAAAAAGAATAAGAAAAGGATTGTAATATTCATCATTTCTTCGTACAGTAAAGAGTAACTTCCTAATCCCAGAAATTTCAGTCAATCATATGCCTACAGTCCACCTTTTGTCTATATATATGTATAAATAATTCTTCTTCTTTTTGTACTATTATTGATGTCAGAAGTAGTAGTTTAGGCAATAAATTCCCTGAGCTCGGTGAAAAAGAAGTACTATGGTTTGTAAAATAACACATTCTACACTTGAGAGAAGAAGAAATAAATGAATTTGGTCAAGTGCAAAAGAGATCTACGAGTCTATTGGTTATGTTTTCCTTATTTCACCTAATCAAAACAAAAATATAAAAGAAGATAACCCTAAAAGTCTACAATTAAGTCTATCAGTTTTACCGTGAGAATGGGAAGTAGGGGACCAAATATCTCCTCCGTCATAATTAGTGAGTCTCGAGGGACATCCAATAAGAGGGTGGGAGCAATCTGTCTGTATCATAGCAAAGATAACACTCATCAGCGGTCAAAATTTAACTAATGAACCAACAAAAGAACAGACTAGTGATGTAATTTAACGTACAGCTTTGTTTTGTCCTTTTCACCTCCATGCACGATCTTGCCAGAAACTCTATCATCATCTAAGAGCCTTGTCAAGCGATCAAAGTGTTTCGCATTCACAATGCGAGATAAATCTTTAGTTTCCAACGGATTCTTTCCATAAAATCTCTCCAGTTCTTGTTTAAGAGACTCCACCTAGAGATATGAACACGAATTTTAATATAATCAAATTGAGTAAGTCCAACGAAACAAACTTATTTGTATAAGAAAGAACTTGCCAATTTTGGAGCAAATTCTTTCGGTGTTATGATATAATCAGGAGCAATGCATGCTTGTCCATTGTTACAACCCCACTTGCCAGCTATAATCCGCCTACTCGCAACCTTTGACAAACAAATGTATTTGAATTGGTATAAGATGGTAGTAATTAAGACTTGATAGCATTAGTCGCTAATTGAACTTGAAACATAATGATGCTATGAAGGGAGGGGGGAAAAGTACTTGTAAATTGATTTCTGAATCAACTACTACTGGAGATTTTCCTCCAAGCTCTAAAACAACTGGCGTAAGATGCTTGGCAGCAGCTGCCATCACTATCCGCCCCACTCTTCCATTGCCTGCAAGTTAAGAAATCACTAGTTTAAGATAGAGTTTATTTGAGCAAAAGGAAATAGGAGAAAAGCACCAGACACATAGAACAAAGTGCAGATAGTATGATTATTTACCCCATTTTAAACAAACTCTCAAGCTAAAGGAAACAAACCTGTGTAAAATATTTTGTCCCACTTCTGCTCCAGCAAAGCATTAGTTTCGGGAACAGCACCCTCAACAACTTTTACAGCAGATGTATCCAAATATTTCGCCAAAAGTTTTGCCATCAAAGATGATGTTCTTGGGGAAATTTCTGATGGCTTTAGAACCACAGCATTGCCAGCTGCTATTGCTCCAACAACTGGATCGAGAGATAACACTAGGTAATGTGAACAAAAATGGTTAGTGTCTATAGTATTCATTGTTGAAAAAATTTTAAGACCGGAAATGATTTTCAATAAGATATGAAAAAAACACAAATGGACGCTGCCTTACAGAATGGATAATTCCAAGCAGATATGACAAGGACGACACCGAAAGGTTCTGGAACAATTGCTCCAGACGAAGGAAATGTGGTAATCGAAGTTTTAACCTGCAATAATAGAGCATAATGTTGTCGACAGTCGGGGAATGGAAAAGGAAAAATATATATTAGTCCCATCACAGGACGTTTGCAATACCAAATACCTTTTCTGGTGCCATCCAACGCCTGAGTTCTTTAAGTGCCAATTTACACGAACCTTTTAATAGAGCTATCTACATAACAAGTTGCATGTCAGATTAAAGGGGAGGACAACTTCAACTGATATGAGAAAAATGTAGCTGAAAGAACCTTAATGAAATAATTAACTGTAATAGTGGAAGTACGTGGATCATTTCAATTTTGGCATCAGTATTTTGCAACTTCAACTAAAATTATCAGAAACAAATTAATTCGTTTTGTGGAGAGCCTATAAGTCAAAGAAGTACAGGGTTTTAGTTTTAACTTTTAACTAATCAGTATCTGGTCACTGAGCCATCATGACCAAAATGACGGTACCCCAAAAAGAAACTATATATAGAATTCTTGATATTGTACAAAGATCCCAAACAACTCGACCAGAAGTGATAGTGTTAATTTAGAAGATGCATGATGATCATTATTCTTTTATATAACAACAGATCATTATGAAACATTGGCATAGAAATACAGAACTTCCGAAACAAATCTCTCGTGGAAACTATCTTTGAACACAACACAACCCTCTTAGTTAAGCATAATAATTCAAACAAATCTCTTTCCTTATCCTTCATGGTAGTCAGACTTTTCTTACTCATAAAACAGCTGCCGTCTACAAAGTATCTCATATTGCTTCTAAATGATGCAAAAACAAGATCTCAAGATGAAGCTGTTTGCCAAATGAGAACAACTCTCATGCTGAAATTAGCTAAAAATGTAAACCTAGAAAGATTTGAAGTATTTCTCTGTTTCAATTCCTTTGCTTGACGATTTCGGAGCACTGGTACTTTCCGTGGAAGGAGCGAATGGGAATAGAGAAGACAAGCGAAAACAAAGCAATGAAAAAGGCAGGAAGATATGTAGCATTAAATATAGAGAGACTTGACAACTAACAGGACGAGACATGGGAGCCTAATAAATGAGAAACTCTAACTTTGAAATGTGGTTGAAGGAAGGACTAAGCATTAATAACTATCTTCCATTAATGGCACCAGTAAGTTATCTTCACCGATCACATGGTCCCGCACAAACTGCAACTGCGAGGCATTGCCAGTATTTGGTGGATGTGACTAAGAATGAGAGGAGGAGAAAGGCAAAAGGAATTTGAATGATTGGACATATAGACAAACAGGTGCCGTTCGTTGATTCAACTAAACTACCAGAAACTACCACCGATAACTGAACGGAACATTTATGAACAACAACATCGAACACAAGATTTTCGATTCTGACAAGACTACGATCACAAAAACCGTAGACGATACCGAGAATTTCTTCAAACGAAAAAAACGATAGAAAAGCGAACAAAAGCAGCATCAGAACAGTGAAGGAGTTGAGTTTAAGAACGAAGACCTCATGAACGATAGATTCCAACACAGGCTTCGAAAGGTCAGAGCGAAGCGCATCGCAGAGATCTTCCTCATGCTCAACGCTAAGCTTCAAGAGGCTCTCAAGCTGCGACACTCTCCACTCATAGCTCCGAGTCCTGCCAGTAGTAAAACTACGTCTAAGTTTCTTCACCAAATCCGTCGCCGCCGCTGCGTCGAACAACTCCGACTCCGACTCCGATTCCGACATCGCGAATCGCCGCCGCCTCCGCCGGCAAGAATCAGAATACACAGAGAGAGGAAACTTGTAACGTAGGAATTGATTCGAACGATTCTTGGTTGAGGGAATTACGGGAGTGGATTTCCAGGGAGAAGACGAATCGTTAAGAAAGAGGTGTCGTCCTCCGATTCGCATCTTTCCATTTCCGATGCCACCAAGAAGTCGTGTGGCGTTTTGGGTTTTGTCCTCAGAACTTGCCGCCGGATTGGACGTTAATCTCGCGCTTTCGCGCACAGTATAATTCCCTTCGTTTCTTATTTTATCATTAATTCGAACCTTTGCTACTGTTGTTGACTCGGTTACATAATTTTTTAGGAAAAGTATGGTTTTATAGTCTAAACTTTTGGAAGTTAAAAACGATAATCTTAATTAACATGGGAGTGCGTTAATTACTATGATATTTTGTGTTCAAATTTCCTTACTTGTATTGTTCTAAAAAATATATATTTTATTAAATAAAACTTCAAATTAGTAGTTGTATCAAGTTAAATTCTACACTTTCATTGACGTATCAAACCTTTGAAAATTCGTTCATGCATTAATTTTTATACATGTAGGCTATTTTCAAATTAAATTCCAATTAAGAGTCTAAATTAATTTATTTTGAGAATTTAATTAATTAAATTATAGAGCTCATGTGTTTATTTAAATGAAATAGTTAATGAAAAGTATAAATTGATACATTTATAATAGAGTTTAAATTGATGCAGTTACCTATTCAAACTTTTAATTGATGCAACCTTGAATATATAGATAGATATTTTTACTATTTTTTTAATTAAACAGTAAGTTTAGTCTTCAACGTTTCATGTTGGTGTAAAATAAGAGCCTAACATGATGAGCATAGCTCAAAGTTAATAACATCAAGGTCGGAAGTTCAAATTCTCATATTCTAACTTGTTGTGCTAAAAAATGTTTTTTTTTTTTTTAAATACTAATAGATATATCAATACTCGATTTTGTATCTAATCGATCCTTTAACTTGAAAAAGTGTCTAATATGAGTCTAAAATATTGATCTTAAATCTAATAGATTTTTGAACTTTCACAAGCTTGTACCATCATACCTTAACTAATATAATTCTAATAGATACACGATTGACAATTAAGGGACCAATTTAACATTATATTTTTAAAGTTTATTGACCTATTAAACATAAAATTAAAATTCCAAAGATTTATTAGAATAATTTTAAATTTCAAAAACCTATTAGACACAAGCAAAATCTACAAGTCATTTTGGACAAATTTGAAATGTTTGGCAACCACTCTCATAGATTTTGAAGTATATTTTAAACCATATTTATAAAAAGAATTTAACAAAAATAATATTTTAGAAAAAAAAAAAAAAAAAAAAAAAA
>QLSR01000314.1:88574-107530 GCA_031780015.1 Citrullus colocynthis
AAAAAAAAAAAAAAAAAAAAAACAGGCCCCAAAATATATGATTTAACCCGTTTTTAATAACACTTTTAAAAACAATATTTCCTTTCTTCTTTTGAAAAATTTTGTATTTCCACCTTTTGTTGTATGTTTTTTTTTTCATTTTGAAAAACACTCTAAATTGAAATTAAAAAAATAAAAATAATAAAAATAAATAAAAGTTGAGGTCGAAAGAGAAAATACATTATATGTTAAAATGCACGCATCGAACCCTACATTCGTACTATGTATTATATAACTCACGTAATTAATTAATTGATAATTATATGTCAAAATTTAAAACTAATTAATATTGAGTAAGATATTTTTTTTAAAGTGATTTTAAACCTAATAAAAACGATTTTAATAATTTTAAAATTACTTTCAAACATGCATCTAAACTCACTTCTGTAACTATTATCGGAAGCCACTAAAAACACTAGCCCTTACCGACCACCAGCACTATAAATGTATCTAACTATCCATTCTAAAGATTTTTAACGTTTATGAAAAATTAAAGATAATACTGATATTTTTGTAATAAATGGTCAATTTAAAAAGTAATTTTAATTCTTTTCAAAGAAAAAATTGGAGAGATGAGAGAGAAAAATGAAATAAAGCGACTAACCTCATGAGCGAAGGCTTCAAATTCGGGTTTATAAAGATCGGAATGAACGGTTTGAACCATCTCTTCTTCGTTTTCACAAACCAATTTCAACAGATTCTTCAATTGATTCACTCTCCATTCGTAGCTTCTCGTTTTGCCGGAATTATAGCTCTCCCTCAGCTCCGCCACCACTCTCTCCGCCGCTTCTCGGTCGAACACCGCTATCTCCGCCATCGCCCTTACAGATTAGAGATAAGAGAGAGAGAGAGAGAGAGAGAGGAAAAGGAAATAATCCAATTTTGTTGCTGCAGTCCACCGAAGACGAATTATATAAAGGACGAAACAACCAACACCGAGTAGGAAAAGGACCAAAAATAAAGTTATCAACTTATCACTAAAAAAAATTGGCCCATAATTTACTTTGTTTTTTTCTCTAAATAAAAAATAAATAAATAAATAACGAAAATGATAAACGAAAGACAATCGTTCTTGTATGTATGATTGTATGTTTGAGCTTTGTGCCTAAATTTTTATTTTCAATCTATTCCCATTTTTTAGATTTTTAAATACCTCTCATTTTTTAAAAGTCAAATTGCAAAAGTCGTCCTAAAATATGGTGATAGTTGCAATTATATCCTTAAATTTTTAAGTTTAAAAATTAAGTCATCAAAAGTATAATCTTAAAATTGTAATATTTATATAAGTTTGTGGATTCAATTTTTATCATTTGTGTGGGTCCAATCTCTATAATTATTATAAACATAGAAGTTTAGGAGTCTAATTTTTACAATTGAAAGTTTGAAGGACGTAATTACAATTACCACCATACTTTATGATAGTTTTTACAATTTGTCCTTTTAAAAAAAATTAATTATTATAGAGCTATTTTACTTTTCTTTTTAATCCAAAGGTGGAGTTGAAATATTCAAAATCTTAATCGCTTTAGTGAGAGCATATAGGCTCATTTGGATTTACTTGAAAAAAAAAATGTTGTTCAAAAAACTCATTTTATATTTAAACTCTTTTGATAAAAATGGTTTAAAATACACTTTAAAATCTATTTTAGTGGTTAGCAAACAGTCTAATTTTTTTTAAAATGATTTGTTTTCTAAATTAAACCATTGATCTCAATACACCCTATGTTTAGTAATTGAATTATTTTTATCACATTTGCTGCGAATTATAAATTTGTCACGTTTACAGTTACTGTTTATGGTCAAATAAATGTGACAAATTCATGATTCTCATATTACAAGAGTAACAATATTTATAATGGTAATTGTAATAGTATTTTTAAATACAATCAGATTGATCACCTTTTGCTTGTCAATCCGTTTGAATTTGTTATTACAAATTCGCAAGTGAGTCCCACATGCCACTACAAAACAGAGGTAAAACAACAATAAACGTAATCAAATGGGACCCAATTTTTAGGATATCATTAATTTATTATATTTTACTTTGGATAAACGTGGCGTAAGTATCAAATTTGAAATAAAATTCACAATAGTGACAATTAATTTCTTAATACATAACTTTTATTTTAAAATACATGTGTATAAAAGTTAAAAATAAAAATAAAATATTACGTGATAGAGGAACTAGTTTATAATATTTGAATATTTAAATATTAAAAAAATAATAAGTACAAGAGTTTGGGAATTTAAAAAATAAAATACTGAATACCAACTGCTTTACCTGACTAATCACATTTCCAACAAAATTTAATAATAACTTAATTTTTGACCTATTGAATAGGAATCTTGAGCCTTGGGATTTGTTTCCATGTCATATAATTGATGAAATTTATTTGAATTTTTTATATTTATAAATAATTAAAAAATTAAAATATTATCGGAGTTTCCATATTAGGAAGTTTATTCAATATTAGTTTTTATACTTTCAATTGTCGAATTTTAGTCTTGTACTTTTAATAAATCTTAAATTTAGTTATTCCAAATTAATTTTTATCGAAATCAATTAAATAATAATGATAACTTTAATGCAAGAAAATGCAATATGTGAATATATTTCTATAAAAGAAATTATTATAAAAAAAAATCAAACTATTTACAAATGTATAAAAAATTTCATCATCTATTGTTCATAAACAATTATATTTTTTTTATATTTGTAATTTGACACATTTTGCTATATTTGAAACAAACTTTTTTCACCATTTATATTAGGAATGCTATAGAAAAGAAAAAGATTTTAAAAAGTCAACAATAATTTAAGATTTATTGAAAGTACAGGAACTATAATTAGAAAATTGAAAGTATAGAGACTAAAACTAGGCGAAAATAGTATTTTAAAGTAATTAAAAAAAATACTTAATTAGTTAATTGACATATGTCAGTTGGTTCAACTAACTAGTTACTACATAATTATTATTTTATTTTATTAAAGTACTACATATAAAGGGATTTTAAATTACTTTAGAAACATAAAAGGATTTTAATTAAATTGCTACACATTTTAAATTAACTTAGACAATCTAGGCCCATCATTTTTAAAACTCACTTTTTGGAATAGTCAACTTTATGATGATTTTTATTTTGAAATTTTAGCCTTTTTAACTATGCTTTTAAAATTTTAGTCCAATTTCAAAAAGTACCTTTCACAGGAATATTATTAAAATTAAATCTTATATCTATTCCCTATCAATTAATAATGACTTTGTCGGTAATGATCATCGTATTTTACTCGCGAAAGCAAAAAGGATCAGATCGTTATTAAAAATAAATAAATAAAAAGATAATATACATTTTTCCCTTAAATCTAATTTTCAGATTTGAGATGGGTTACATTTTTA
Source organism: Citrullus colocynthis (assembly GCA_031780015.1). Lineage (NCBI taxonomy): Eukaryota > Viridiplantae > Streptophyta > Magnoliopsida > Cucurbitales > Cucurbitaceae > Citrullus > Citrullus colocynthis. Next base: position 92,012 of record QLSR01000314.1, read on the forward strand.
GTCTTTAACTTCTAAATTTAGTTTCAATTTAGTCTATAGAATTTCAAAATGTTACGATTTTAATTTTGAAATTTAAGTGTTGTTTTAATTTGATCATCAAAATTTGAAAACAAATGATTCAGTGAAAATAAAGTTGTATTTCGTGTCTTCAAATATATGTTTGGTAGCAAATTCAGAAACTGGATTCTATTTTACATAATTGTTTAAATTATGTCACTATATATAACTATAAATCATAAAACTAGTTGTAGTTGTACCATTAATATTTAGTTGACAATAAACTTTATTTTATATCTATAGATTTATAATTATTTTGTAATACTGTATAATTTATAATTCATTACATAATAATGTTTTTTAAAAAAATTAGTTGAATTTATAACATGACATATTGTATTTCTAAACGTTTTTTAATCTTTATTTAATATAATTCTGTATTTTACAATTAAAATTCAAAACAGCAAAATCTGGATATAATAAAGATATAAATATTATTTTTAGAATTTGCATTGTTTGAATCACATAATCCAAAAACAGTTTTTAGAAATAACATCTCAATTGTCTACTAAATACATATTTGTTGAACTCAATTTATATGTAAACGTAAAACAAAATCTGAATTCTCTACCAAACATACCCTAAATTTCAAATTTACACTTTTAACATCGATTTTTCACTAACTACTCACTTTCAGGCTTTAGCGCCAACATCTATTAATTAATTATTAAAATTTATAATTAATTAAGCTTTGTTATAAAATTAATTTTAAAATTTTCCTTCATAATTATTTTAAATCAATTAAATAAATGTTAATGGCAAATACTAAAAGTAAGTAGTTAGTGAAAAACGAGTTAAAAATGTGAGTCTTAAAATTTAAGTATCAGATTGAAACAAAACTTAAATTTCAAAGATAAAATTGTAACATTTTGAAATCTAAAAATTAAATTAAAATCAAATACGTAATTTAAGTATGGAAAGAGGAAAGAGTAACCTTTAAAGATAAACTACATCCAAAACATAGAGATAAAAAAAAAGAAAATGTATTTTTTTTTCTAAATTTATTGTTTTCAAAATAGTTGTACAAATTATTAGTTAAGTGATTGTGTGTGTTGATCAACAAAAAAGTAAATGGAACATTATTTATCTTATTATTTGTTGCACGAAAAATAAAGTGGAAAATTCGAGTTTAGCTATTCCAATTAAATGGTTAAAGTAATTGATCTTAATCATGATGGGACAATTTGAAATTTAAATCACATGCTGACTTTTGTTTAGTTAAACGATTGGGAAAATTTTCAACTTCTAACTTTATTTAGATACTCAACCATATAACATTTTTTAAATACGTAACAAAAATAATATATTTTGTACTGTTTCTTTAGTAATATTTAAAATCATATAATTGAGAAGGATAATTTTAAGCTAAGGCAGCATGTAATCAGAATTACATAATTATAAATTAAATAAATTATGCTAAGATTGGCATAAAAATCCTATTTTAGTATACCTTCGATTTTAATAAAGACAACAAAACTCTACATATCCACAATGGTATGATATTGTCAAATTTATGAACTCTCATTTTTTTTTTTTTTTTTTTTTTTTTGTNTTTTTCTTTATTATTTTGAGATTGACTGTGATTCTGAAACGGATTTTAATGTATAATAAGAAATTGATCATGATATTTTTTAATACAGGAGCACAATTTTTAAAATTAATCATATAAAATCAAGATTTGCATCTTACGATTTTTTTTTTTTTTTTTTTTTTTTGAGTCATCCAAAAGACATCGTACCAATTGAGATAATGTGTTGGAACGCAGATCTCATCCAGGACACCCATCTATAGGTCGAGCTCTTTGAGCTTGAAGGATTCATCTAAGTTAACCTGCAAGAGTACTGTTGTATTAGTGTGGTGCCAAATTGAACACACTCTGATGTCTAAGTAGTTCGACTAAAAACTCGTAATATGGAATTTGTCATCGGACATTCGCTTGGGACGTGTAACATCGGCAATGTTAGCATAAATGTAACTCCTGAGGTTGGATAATTCTAGCAAGTGAGCTCAATTTGGTTATTACCTTTTATGGTGAAATGGAGCGAGCCCATTTAGGTCGATCCATGACTTGAGACCTTCATTTTCTCATTCTGGACTTGCAAGCTCTCAAAGTGTCATTGGGCTTGGACTACCTGTAGGCGTAGGGCTAGGCCATGCAGTGGACTACCAGTAACACAATTGGATATTTCTCTCTTCCCTAACCGATGTGAGACTTTGTTTGCACTCTTAACACAACCTCATGAAAATGAATGTAAATGACAAGTACCGTTAAACTAAAAATGATTTTTTTACATGATGATTGTTAAAATTTATATAATAATAAAAATATATATAGGATAGGTTTCTAGTGTTCTCTCTTCTTTTCTTTGCCAAGAAGGTTGGTATTAATACACCAAATTCAACCAATGGACTAGACCCATCGATGGGTCCCAATCCCTAATCCTAATTTAGTTCTAATTATTTATAACCATTCATTTGTAAGCTCGTATCATATCACATCACATAAATCTCATCTAATACAATTGTCATCAAATCTTGTCGTATAAGCAAACTAGAAATAATTATTTAAAAAATTCGGATTTTTATAATGTTATTAAGGTTCTATTTGGTAACTATGTTTTGTTTTTAATTTTTCAAACTAAGCATATATCGTCTCAATTTTTTCACAATAGTTTGCATCTTTTTAAATAAAGGAGTTGAATCACAGCCAAATTTCCAAAAAACAAAAACAACTTTTTTCTAGTTTTCAAAACTTAGTTTGATTTTTAAGAAATATTAGTGAAAATGTGAAAAAAGTGTTTGTAGGCTTAATTTAAAAAAAAAAAGAAAGTTAAAAACAAAAAACTAAATAGTTATCTAACTCGCTACCTAATTTTTTTAAAAAATAAACCTAAAATTATAAAGGTTAAATAACTCCCAAGCTTGTATTTATTTTGTAAGTTTTAAAAAGTGAATCTTTTACTAAATTTAAAGTTTAAACTCTTACTAGATTTACATAAAATTAAAAATTTTAGTTAAAAAAAAAAGACACGATTTTTTTTTTGTTTGAAGAACTAAAATTTTAATTTAACCCATTCTAAATTTAATCACTTATTAAAATTTAAGGGGGTTATAATGGATTATCTGCAAAATTTAAAGAGCATATATATTTCACTTCTTTTGAAGGCTCATGAACTAACCAACCAAACACAACTATCGAAGTATACATTCCATATTTAATAATTTAACATACCTAACATTGATTAAGTCAAACAACTAGGGAAAAAAAACAAAAAATATGAAAAAAATATTTTTTTCAATCTTTTGATTTTGAATCTAGTTCTAATTTTTAATTACCTTTTAAAACATTCAAACAACTAGGGAAAAAAAACAAAAAATATGAAAAAAAATATTTTTTTCAATCTTTTGATTTTGAATCTAGTTCTAATTTTTAATTACCTTTTAAAACATTACATTTTTTACTTTGAGTTTTGAGTTAATTTTTGTCTATAAATTTCAAAATATATCAAATTTTTACAAACATTACGTTTGAGTTTTGAAAACAACCTAGAACTAAATGGTAAGAATGTAACATTTTGAAATTTATGAACTAAATAGAAACTAAACTTAAAACTCGAGAGTAAAAATGTAACATTTAGGAACAAATAGAAATTAGGTTCAAAATTGATATTTTTTTCAAAAATAATATTTGAAAACATGCCATAATTAGTTCTACAAATGCCTAAAAAATAGATTTTGGACAAGAAGTGGGTTAAGAGGTTTGAATGCAAAAACAAAATTAGGTTAATGTTTGAAAAAAGCAAATTGAGGGAATTTAGGGCAACGCCAAGGTTGGTGTAACAAACTTTACCTGTAAATGCAAAGCCGTGTTTAAATTTTCATCAATTAGCCAATATTATTCTTACCTGTCTTTTCTCTCTTTTTTTATTTTTCATTTTTTATTTTTTATTTTTTATTTTTAATTAAAACTTTTCACATCATTAAATTAGAATGATGAGGATATAAATTATTAAAAGTGGCTTTTTTGGATAATAAATGTGATATTTGTCACGTTATTATAAGTAAGAGACAATAAGATAAAAGCAAAAATTATAGGAATATCATACCTTAGAAATTGCTACCTTTTAACCATGGAGGATGTTTTTCAATTTGGACACGACAAAGGTTGGTGTGTCAAGGAATTATTTGTTGAATTTATGATTTACTAGCTATTAGACACGTGCGATTCTGTGGGTACAAATCTTTAGACATCAATTTTGTTCGTGAAATTTCAATAATAAATGAATATAAATTTTATTTGGTTTAAATAAAAGAGTTGATGACCAATATAGGTTAATTCACAACAAATATAAAATGAGTTCTACGTGTCTTAAGATCTTTGGAACACTTGAAACATGGAACATAAGTTTTGATGGCAGCGTATAAACTTTGAACCAATGTGTACTTTTAATGAGAGTATTAAATTTTGTGAACATGCTTGTGTGATTAAAAAAAAAAATTATTTCCCTCCTACGTAAATAACACAAATGTTATAATTAGAGTAAATTGGAGAATAAATCCAAATAAAATATTTGTTTTTAGATTGATTCAGTTAAGATGGATAGTTCTCGCGATATAATGAATACAAAATGTTAAATTCAAACAAGTGAAAAACATATTAAAAATTTTGGTTCGAATAGATAAATAAGATACATAAGATTCTTATAAAGTCGAAACTATATAGATATCTAATCAAATGTCCAATCGAGAATAATAAAATAACAAAAATAATAATAATATAAAATTTCACGAATTAACAAAATCTACATGCTCGACGTTTAAATTTTGTAATAACCAAAATTTATAAATATTTGTTATGGTTGAAAAGAAGATATTCCATAAGAGTTGTGATTTGTGCCATTATCAAAAGCAAAAAATATTAATAATAATTAATAAAATATAGTAAATAATTTGCCAATTAAGAGAAGATCCATTTAACAAATTGAAAATTAAAAAGCTTCTATAATCTATCTCAAAAGATCATGAAGTGGAAGCATTGATTTGAAATGTATAATAATGAATGAAACTGTGCCACCTTTTACGTTTAAAGCATTGATTTGCAACAATATACAAATCTTGATCCAAAATAATCGCCATTGTTAATACTCCCTCTTGAACCTTAACCTTTACTTCCACGTTCCATCTTTTCGCCTTTTCCCCATTATTCAAACCTAATTATTGTTTCAATTTTGTTTCTTTCTTCTTTCAATCTAAATTCCACTTCGTAAATTAAATAATTTGTCAAGACAAAACTTCTAATTTCTCTCACTTGTCTTCTTCTACAGGAAAAAGTGGAATCTTTTTATTTAAAAAAATTATTAAAAAAAATGAAACTAAATTTCCTACTTGATCAAAATTTGAATTTGAAAATAAACCAAATATTTGTTAGGGTTGAAAATAAATCTACTCATCAACCGTGTATTAAAATTTAAACTTCAACATACTATGAATAACTTATTTTTTAAAAGAAAGTTTTCATTTATTCTTTGAAAACTATATAGTTATTACGTGAAGGGTCGTGTACTAATTTTAGTTATTAATAAAGTGAGAGAATTCTATAGAAGGCATACTTTTTTTTTATTTTATTTTATTTTATTATTGTTTTGCTAGAAGCGTACACTTATGTGAGTGCAAATAGGAATTAAGGGTTGTGAGGGTAAAATAGGAATTTTGAAAAAAAAAACTTGAGGACAAAAAGGGTACAAATTTTGATAACTTATATATATATATATATATATATATATACAAAAATTGGTAATTAACTTATTTATTAGAAGAGATGGGTAATCCCTCTTATATACATGTAGATTTGAAAAAGAGATAACTAAGTTGGTGACTAACTTGTTCATTTAAAGAGATAGATTGTTCCCTTAGATACACACGTAAATTTGCAAAAGAATGTGTTTGGTTGGAAATGATTTGATTCGTGATTGATGGATTTATAGAGGGGTAGTTTTTCGCTCCAAAGGTTTCAAAATAGAGAGATATAAGGTTTCAAAAATTTTAAGTTAAAAAATAAATGTAAAATTGAAGGAACAAACAAGAAAACAACATCAAAGGTCACATACAAAGCTCCTCTATAGATTTAATTGAGGACAAAATAAGCATTCTAAAAAAATATAAGGGTAAAATCAACTTTAAATTCAATTTTTACATATAGTCTACGTAACTATTAATATTAGTTGAATTTTTGTGTGTTAACATAAATGTTTAGTTCTAAGCAAATAGGCAATAATTGACATGTGTTCTCTTGTTGTATAAAAAAAATTATAAACATGTAATCTTAAAATTAAAATTAAAAATAGATCCGAATTTTATTAAAAAATTAATTAACGAATTTAAAAAAATGCAACGGTACATATGTTAAGAAGTTTATTGAAAACCCAACTTCTCCATAAATGAATAATACAGTTTTTGTATGGCTGGGTGGCCCAAGGTGAATCTGATCCTGAAGCCCATAAATATTGGGCCAGTGGTGGATATACAAAGCCTTTCTTTTTTTCTTTTTTCTACTTTTTTTCTATTTTTGTGAGACGTTGAAAAAACCGCCCTAAGGTACGATAATAGTTGTAATTATACTCTCAATTTTTAAATTGTAAAAATCAAGCCTTCAAACTTGTATAAGTATTAAAATTGGACCTTTAAACTTACATAAATGTAGAACTTGCAATAATTATATAAGATTGATAGATTTGAGAATAGAAACTCTAGTCTCATGATCAATTGTAAATATCTAAACTAATTGAACCATTCTCAAGTTGGCTATGGATTTGATGTAGAGATGTTTATTTTCCCTGCGAGGACTTGCCCTGTGTTAGGCGGGGATTGGAGGAGGGAGTGGGGAGAAAAAATTTTGTGTGAGGTAAAAGGGGACGGGGAAGGGGAATGCATTCCTCCCTCTGTTAGCCTCTTTCATTTGTCTATTGTAACAAGTCAATGTTATGTTATTAATATTATATATTTCTTTCTACTCGAAAATTTGAGTAGCGATATTTCTTTCTACTATAAAATTTGAGTAGTTCCTCTTTAAATTGATACCATCTATATAGAACTAATCATATTAAAAAATTTAGTGAGAAATTTGACTATTCAATTAAAATTTGTCCATAATAGTGATTTTATGTTAAATCATTTTCTTTAAAAAAAAAAATCAAACGAAAAAAAAAATTCCCACGAATTCTCCGTGAGGAATCCCTGCCCCAGTCCCTGTGGAAAATTTTCACGATAATGGGAAATGAAATGGGAAGCAATCCCCGCCCCAGTCCCGGTTTGAAAATGAAAGATGTCAAATCAAACGTAGCTTAATGATAAAACATCAATTGTTATTTCAAAAGTTGACGGTTGGGATTTATAAATCTTCGACCTCAAATAAAATAGTATGAATAAATTACCACTAAGCTAAACTCACATTAAAAATCATGATCTAAATGTAGCATTATAATTTTAGCGATGGACATATAAACATAAATTTTATAGAATAGATTAACGATTATTTAATTCTTTGACTATTTTCAAATGGACGACTTTTTAATAGTGCTACAATTCAATGGATTTAGAATATTTCTTCCCATGACAAGACTTTGTGAGGTATCCAATCTTTATAAGGATTCAGTATTTAAAAATAAAAAATAAAATAAAATAAAATAAGTATGCTTTTTTTTATTAAAAAAAACATGGAAAAAAAGAAAAAAAAGATGAGCACATTTATGAAGCTGAGATGAATTTGAAAAATAAGATGATAGAGTTTGACTAACCATAGGTATTGAGTTGTGGGGCACTTAGGATTTGAATTCCAAATAGAAAAGTTGAGCCCTGGTGGTGACTTTTGAAATTAGGAAAAGAAAGTAATTTTACTTTATTGCCCCCTCCACATTGAAAATGATGTCCAAAGTTTTGCTTCCAATCAGGAAGCAGCCTCTCATCACCTTCCATCCTTTTTGAAGCTTTTATGTCACGTGCGAGGGACAAAAAAGAGATTTACCATCTAAATATCCATAATTAAAATTTATGAAAATGAATATTATGAAAATTTCGTGAAACATTTTATTGAAATTTTGCAAACTTTTTAATAAAACATTCTAAAATTTATTTCAGTCTTAAACAATAATTTTAGAATATAAATATTATGATGAGAGTCGATAGTACAATAATGTGTATGTCGATAAAATATAGATAACACACTGTATATTCTACAACCAATAGTTAAAATAAATATCGATATTTATAAATATTGTCAACATTTTAAAAGAAAAAACCAAACGATTTGGAATCTTCATTATGATTACTGTTGAAAATCGTCAATACATTAATTTTCATACGTTTCTAAACTTCTTCAAATGTCAGTTTTACAAAATAGACGATTAAAATAAATTGACTAATTTGTGAAATTTTAAAGGTCTGATTGATACAATTATAAGTTTCACACGATATTTTTCCTAACGGAATATAATGAAAGGTGTAAGATGACACAGTTACAAAAGTTTAAGATTTAAATTACTACAATTATGAATTCTAAATTTAAATTGATATAGTCCTTAAAATCTTATAAATTAAAACTTGGATAATTCAATTGTTTAACCTCAACATAACTGAGTACGTAGTTATAACCCATCATTTCTTTTGAATATATGAGGTTTAAATGGTCCATTGCATTTATTAATTTAAAAGGCTATAGCCAAGTATTTGCTTTATGTAAGTTGTATATAGAAAGAGAAAACAAATCTTAAACTTTATCTTGGTTTCAAAATATTTATATTTTTTATTAAGTTGAAATATTACTGTCGATATTTTATAAACGTTTCAAATTTCCTTTTGAGAGTAGAATGTCTTTATAATTTTGAGCGAAAGTTAAGAGGTATATACAATTGTGTAGTGAATCTTGAGAGATAAAATTATTTGTCGTCAGATTCGGATCTAATACGTTGTGTCGTGAAAACTACTGCCTTTAAAGCAAATTTGGTGTGACCTCGGTGTACGAATTGTTTTTGTCGGTTGCTCCTCAAGGTTAACACAACATCCACCTTCAAGAGGGTTGGAATCAAACGGAAAAAAATCTTTACTCACAATCAATAAGGAAAAAGACAAAACAAAAATACTGATTTTTAGATATATCTTATTTGGGCTTCTTAGGATCTTATTTATAGAATTTTACGGATCACTTCTAACCATATTAAGATAACCCTCATGTATATATTTTAATTATAATTATCTATTTAATATTTCTTATTAAAATTATTTAAGTATAAATTATATTTAAATATTTATTATATGCAGTTATGTTTTTAATTTGAATTTTTATTAAAATCAACTTATAAATTCTCTCAATAAATTATTTAATTCAAATATTCTTTTGACATAACTTCAATTTCTATTAAAATTAATTTATAAATTCTCTATATTCTTTTTTTTTTTTTTTATGGGTCATGGGTTATGGTATATGCATGTCATTTTCAACTGATAATTTGGATAGTCATTTGTTCTAAAGGTCCTAACTTCTATCAAATTTTTTTACAAGATTTTACATTTCTAATGTAGTTTTAAAAGATTTATGAACAAAGTATTTTAAAATCTGTTCAATTAGAATTGTAATTTCAAGAAATCTTAAAATTAGTCCATGTTGTTTGTTTATTTTTTATTTTTCCAAAAATTTATTGTTGTTATTTTTTGAATATTTTCACTCTAAAATTTGGCAACATATATAGTATTAAATTTTTGTCCACATAAGATATTTTCATGTTTCCGTGGATTCCATATTGACATGAGAGGTGAATCGATATTTCCATTATATCATAGAAAAATATACTAAACATAAAAAATAAGCAACAAAAGGTTACTAATGTAATGTAAATATAATTTAAATAATAGACATGTTAAAAATTATTGAATGTTCGGTTTATATTTATTTTTTGAATTTCTTTTTTTAAATAATTTTTCCATAAATATCCTTTGAAATCAACATTTTATCTAATATTTTTATAAAAAAATTTTATAAAATTAAGATTTCGATATTTCCAACAATAGCAACATTTTAAACTTTGATAACATATTCTTATATTACATTTTCTTATATGAAAATTATTATTACTATGTCAATTTTGATAAAGAGAAAAAATTTTGAGCAGCTAAAATTAAAATTTATTAAAAATATATGAACCAAAACTTAAAAGTATATGACTATAATGGAGCAAGGATGGGAATGATATTTTTAACCCCTCTCTATATATAGTCTAAAATTTATTAAAGGTTAAGAAAAATAAAAAATAAAATTGTAAAGTAAAAAATGATAAAAAAAAACAGATAAGAATGGAAACAAAAACTTCTGAAACTCTGAGTTGTTATTTCCGATCACGTTTGACAAATCGGGGGCCATGCATCGGATGCTCTATCACGTGGTCAGCGCATGGGCTACCACGTGGCAACATGCAGGACTAGGGACCACTGTAATTAAATGCTCTTGTCTGCACGCCGTCTCCGCCTTCCCCAATGAATGTCCTCCGGTTCAAAGACGTTTTGAGAGAGAGGGGGGGAAAATAAATTAATAATTATAAAATAATTCACGTAATTACTTCCCAAATTTGCAATTTCATTTTTCAACTCTTATCTGTTCCAATCTGTTCAAATTTATTTCCTTTTAAGGATTTTATTTTTAAAATAAAGAGAGTGTTTAAATCGATGGCGTATAGTCAATAAAAACTGGCCAAACGGAAAAAGGGAGTTGATAATCCTTTTTATAATTTTAATATTATTGAAAACAAATCTTCTAATTTTACAAATAATATAATTTTTAAAAAGTACAGAAATAGAAATTGGTTCTGCGAAATTTTTTTCTCGAAATAATATAATAACCGAAAAATATGTCTCATTTAGAGTTGGATGCAAAAATAGATGAGAAAATCGTGTATTGAATCCATCATTTTCTTAAAGAAATTTTAGACTCCGGTCCATAATTTCTTTTCATTTAAATTATAAAACTTGTGGACAAGGTCTACGAGTTAGTTTTTTTTTTTTTTTTTCTCTCTCTTTCTTTCCCCAGTTTAGTCTTTTATGTTTAATTTTCTTTTCACTCTAACAATAAAGAGAGAATTGAACAAATACAACAATAATATTTTTGTTGAACATAAAACAATTAAAGAAAGAGAAATAGAGAGACTCCCGAAATTGACATTATTTTTTTTCCTTTTTTTACATTACTCTAATATCTTGGATCAAACATGTCTTCTTCATAGTTAACTCATTTCAAACAAACGTGATTTAAACTCACGGGTCAAAACCAAAAAGAAATTTCTTCCTCAGAGTTAGTAAAACTAACCTAAAAATTTTCGTTCTTAATAGTTAAATCTCTTAATACTTTTTGAACTGATTTTTTTCTTCAATCTCTTTTTCTTCTATGTTTCGTCTATAAATGTCATTAGATTGTGGTTAACATGAATTTCAAAATAATACTGGAGAGCTAAAATTACTTTATAGTAAATGAAAATCATATCAGAGATACACGACTAAACGAACAAACGATGAACTCCCTTCGTAAAGTCTGATGGCTGAACCCAAGACCAACATAATCAATACCGTACTTTAATTTGAAGCTCCTAAAGCTAGAGATATTGTTTAAGTTCAACGATCATTTATAGAATTCTTTACCGTGCAAACAAAAAACGAGTTTGTAACTAAAAACCAATTTCAAGTAAATGTACATAACGTAAATGCTTTGGATGAAAATTACCTTGAATTGAAATTTGTTGTATTATAAAGCATCACAATAAAAAGGAATGTTAAAACTAAAATAAATGCATAATAATGTCTAAGATGATTTGTTTTTTCATTAAATTGTTTTCGCATCACAATTTGTTGGCACATAATCGCTCTTAAGATTTTAGAAGAGTAGTAGATGTCTTTTTCGTACGATCCCTAAATGATTTTTCATTTGTAAATCGAAATGTTATTTAGAAATTTTTTTAATCTATTTTTTCAAAAAAAAAAAAAACAAAAAAATTGAATTGAATTTAAATTTAAGAAAATTTTTCTAAATGACAAGACTGCTGAAAATACTTACAACTAATAGTAAAATATCATAATCTATATGCGATAGACTGCGATAGATCTCAATAGATTATTATTTGTGTCTATCGAGACACTGACAGTAATTTGTCGTGAGTGAAATTTTACTATATTTGTAAATATTTTGGTTTGTTTTGCTATATTTGAAAAGAACTCTTGAATTTAAGTATCATTTTAACTAACATATAAACTTTAAAACCATCTATTTTATTTATTTATTTATTTAAAAAAAAACAAATTTCAAGGTGTTTGCCATATTTTAATCACCGTATGTCCTAATCTATGTTTTAAGGTTATTTTCTACTTCTTTTTGCTCAACATTCGTTTCCAACCTATTTCACTTGAAACTATGATCATATTAACATGTTAATACACATACTGAAAGTCACGTCGTTAATTTGTTAAATTTAAAACAAAAGCAAGGGAATCAAAATAGTTATTCTTTAAACACTAATAAACTAAAAAAAATATATTTCAAAATTCAAGGGAAAAAAACACTAAATTAAACATTTTACAAATTTATAAACACAAAACAGACTTAAAAATTGAAATACTACAATATGATTTGAGCCATTAATTGACTTTGATTGCTTTGCTTGTGTTTCACTCTTCCGACCAAAATAAAAAAAAAATAAAAAAAAAATAATAATGAAGTCATTACAAAATAAAAAAATGAATAAATAAATAATAAGATTGGGTGAAAAGGCAAGCATGAAGAACGACATTCTGCCCAACCAAACAACCGCGTTCCTCTCATCCCTTTCTTTTTCAATCACAAATTTCCAACCTCCCACACTTTATATTTTCAATGTAACATAATATTATTTTTAATCTACAACCATATAATATATTCACCCTCTCATTTTCATCACACTTTATACATATCAACTCAAACATCAAAATACAATTTTTAATTTTTTTTTTTTAATGTTTAATTTTATAAATCTAGTCGTGGTTGAAGCATACCTACGGATAATAAAACCCAAATTATATATAAAAAATATATGAAATATTCCTTTGACATTTGATACACATTTTAAAAATTAAATAGATTTTAGAACGATCTAGTAGTGATCTAGAATGAGTGATGATATAAATTTATGTTTTAAGTTACCATCACACAATTTAGGTCTAAATTTCTTTTTAACGTTTTAAAGGATTTATACTCCAATTGTTTATTTAATGAATGTAGAATATGTTAATTTAAGGTGTGTTTGAATTACATTTTTAAATGTTTAATTTAAAAAATATTTCATTTTGAAAGAAGTATAAGTGTTTAATAGTCATTAGTGCTTTTATTTTAGACAATTATTATCAAAAATAAAATTTTTAAAAAATATTTATTTATTTTTTTTAATTAATCAAATGAAATCTTAATTGTAGTGTTACTAATGACTTTCACGTATAACTTAAACTAAACAGAAAAACATTTATGAAACCATAATTTAATGATTATGTCTAATAATGTAAAAATGTTAAAGTATTAGAAAATAAAATCATGGTAGTGTATATTATAAGAATAAAATAACGAGTATATTTGAAGCAATTTTGGGCGGGAGCAAAAACACTTCTCCCTTCCTTGAAAAGAAAAAACCATTTTCCCTCAAAAGCATCATGTTTTTGGTAACATAAAAGTGCTCTAGAAAGAAGTGAAGTACCCAAATTACTTTGCAACCAAGTACTTGCAGGATGCCCTAATCTCAATATTTTAACCCAAAAACACTCCAAAATAAGAGTGAAAAAAGAAAAAAAAAAAAAAACCAAACTCAACCGAATCGATCCGCTGATTTAGTTTATTTTTAGTATAAAATTGGACGTCTTAATTTCTATTTAGATAAAACAAAAAAATAATTAGTTTAGGTTAGCTTTTTAATTAAAAAATTAGTCAAAACCAAACTGAATCGAATGTATATATCACTAAAAAAAAACTCTAAAACAAGGTCTATTTTAGTATTAATTATTATGGTACATGTATATTTTTGTTTTAAAAAATGAACCGTCATTATAGTACATGTATGATTGTTATTTAGAAAAAGACCCATAAAATAAATAAAATTGTCTAATTTCAATTAATTTATAAGGAGGTGTTGCTTTAATTTACAATACGAAGAAGAAAAAGAAAAACAAAATTCAAAATAAATGGGAAAATGAAAAATTGGAAGAAGAAGAAAGAAAATGCTCAAAACGAGAACCAAACTGACAGTACACCAACTCAAATAAAAACTAATCCATTAGTCTTAACTTTTATTGAACACCAATTTAGTTCATTTCTTTATAAAATTGATTGATTCATTTCGATTATCGATCGCTACCTAATAAAACAGAGCCAAATCGATCCTAAGGAAGACTTTTTTTTTTTTCTTTTTATAATTTGTTTTTTAGACAGCAGAGATCAAAATTTTCGAATTCGATAAACAAAAGAATGAATTTTTCCTTTTAATGATGTAAACTAAGCCTAAACATTTTGTCTTGAAGTGTTTATAGTTTTAAAGTATTATTTTTCTAAACCCACGATCTAAAGACTAAAGACTAAGTCATCTCAAACGCATCTAACACTATATTTTATTTAATTTTTAAATACAACCCCATATAATCTAACGCATAAACAAATCAAACAAACTAAAAACTAAAAAAAATAGAAATTGTATTAAATGAGCAAATTATAAACGACAATAATTTTTTTTTACCATAAAGTTAAATTGTAAAATAATTATTTTAAATGATAAAATTGTTAAAAATATTTTTAAATATAAAAAAAATCATTGTATATTATTGATATATACCATTATAGATATTGTTAGACTACTATTATCTCTCTATTAGAGATAGACACTAACAGATATATTTATAAATAAATTAACTCATTTTGTATCCATTTTAATTTAGACTATATTTGGATATATTTTTATGCATCCTCTATCATCGACTACATAATATAACAAAATAAAATATTTTAGAAAATAAATAAAAAGAATTTAAAACATATTAAATTGTAATTGGATAATTTATTGGAATGTACAAAGATAGGTAACCGTTCGAGTGCATCTAAGTATTTTTCTTTTAACTTTTACCAAACTCTACTTCAAAATTAGACAATCCTGATAAATATACAAAGGTTCTTACATCCGTTTTATATGTTAAAATTAGTTGATGAATTATCGAAAGCTGAATCAAAGGTAACGACTACAATATTTAGGATTTAAATGGTTAAAATTTAAGTAAATTCATATAACCTTACAATTAAATCCAAAAACAAATGAATATACGAAAAATTTTAAATTGTTTTAGGTTTTTACATCACCGAAGGAAAGACTTGAATTTTAATCAAATTCTAAAAAAGAAAAATAAATTTTTTTTTTTTTTTTTTAA
>QLSR01000314.1:107971-120269 GCA_031780015.1 Citrullus colocynthis
AAAAAAAAAAAAAAAAAAAAAAAAAAGAAAAAAGGCTGAAAGCGGCAATGCAATAATGACAAAAACAAATCGGTTACCAATGGCGGGTTCCACGAGCCTCGTGTTCCTCTGTTTCTGCCCTTCTTCTTCTTCTTCTCCTTCTTCTTCTTGTTCTTCTTTTCGCCTCTGAATTTCCAATTCAATTTCTCTGAAACACACAGACAAACTGCCAAGCGAGGAGACCGAGAAACAAAGAAGAATACCCACTGGACAAATTTTGCTCAGATCTCCACCTTCACGCATTCCCATGTCTGTTTTCCTTTTCTCTTTCTATTTCTCAATTTCTTCTTCCTTAATTTTTTTATGCCCAAAATCACTGCAATTTGTGAATTCCGGTTCTTGTTTTTACTCTCAGAATTGGGATTCCTCTAATTAATCCTCTCAACTATTCATTCTATCTCTTTCTCTCTCTGTCTCTGATTCTGTGCTCCTCGCATGGACGGCTATTACGCATTCTCATCGATCTCAACGGTCAGTGCTTCTTTCTTCTTGACTTTTGCGCGATTTCCCTCTCTTTCTAATGGGGTTTCTTTCTTTTATCTATTCGGTTCGCACTTGGAGGTTTGTTGTAATGTGTGTGAATCAGAGCTTCGCATTTCCTTTTGGAGTTGATTTTTTGTATGATCTGGTTCTGTGATTTGTTTTCTCTATTCTATGCTGTTTCTATTCATTTGATCTGTATCTTGTTGTGGTTGGTTTGTTCTGAAATTTGCTTTTCTTGTCCAGTAGATTTTTTCTGGATCTGGAGTTGTTGATGTTGCTCATGATGCTTCTCCCTGTTTTTCATCTCCATCGGTTTGGAATCGGATGGATATGGCGGCCATGATTAGGAGGGGTATGCTGGTGTTCTGTGGTGGTATTGGCCTAGGGTTTTGCTCTGGGGTTTTTCTGTGGTTTTTGTTACCATGGGCTGTGGAGGATCCAAGGTGGACGAGCTTCAATTGGTGACTCTTTGTAGAGAGCGGAAGGAGTTAATCAAAGCCGCGTCTCGTCATCGTTATGCTCTTGCTGCAGCTCATGTTACGTATTTTCAGTCTCTCAAAGACATTGGTGAAGCTATACGCAAATTTGTTGATGAAGAGATTGTGATCTCTGGTGCTGAATCATCATCCTCTCATGGCTCTCCTGTTCTTACACTGCCTTCCGATGAAGGGAAAGGGAACGGGAAGAAACCGAAATCGGGTGAGAAGCACATACACTCGTCTTCTTCTTCCTCGGTTTTACATTCTGCTTCGATATCACACGATCCCTCTCCTCACGAGGACGAGATTGACGGTTCTCACTTGCATTCATCATCTGGATCGGAGTCTGAATCTGAACACAATTCTTCGGGTCATATTCATATCGAGGATAGCCCATTACATGATGAAGGTTATAGCCATCCTCCTTATGCTTTTCCGCCAAGGGATATCCCAGTACAAGATGAAGGTTATAGCCATCCTCCTTATGCTTATCCGCCCGGAGATTTCCCAGTACAAGATGAAGGATATAGCCATCCTCATGGTTATCCGCCAAGGGATATCCCAGTACCAGTTGAAGGTTATAGCCATCCTCCTTATGCTTATCCGCCTAGGGAAATCCCAGTACAAGTTCAAGGTTACAGCCATCCTCCTCCTCATGCTTATCCCCCAAGGGATTGGAGTTCTTCAACAAATACATACACCTATTATATGCAGAAGTCAACCACTCCGGCGACAACTGTAATGTATGATGCGCCGGAAACACATACAGCTTCAGATGGGCAGTGGCCTGGTCCATCGTACAGTTATCCGCCCTATCCACAGTACGGAAACAGTGGGTTCTATGGGTTTTCAATGGGTTCACCACCGGATTATAACATGACCAATCAGCAGCCAAAGCGCCCTGCTAGTCCACCGCCCCCGCCTTCTCCACCGAAGGTCTCTGCTTGGGATTTTATGAATGTTTTTGATGGCTATGATAATGGTTACCAGGATTATAATTCGGCAAATAGATATGCGTATGGCTCCATTCAGAGCAGTCCCGATTCCAATGAAGTGAGGGAGAGAGAAGGGATACCTGAGTTGGAAGATGAAACAGAGCCTGAAGCTCTGAAAGAAATTAAAGAGAGGAAGAAATTGAAGGTGGAGGCGATGAACAAGAATCTGAATTCAGGGGAGGGAACTTCAAAGTCTGTACCACCGCAGAGTAGTGAGGAAAGCTCAAAATCTCTGCCAGTGCCAAATACTGGTAGCTCATCGGTATCAAAGGATAAGGGCATAAATAACAGCCCCGATACAGTCGTGTCGAAGAAATCGGAACAGGAGGAGCCGGTGGAGAAGAAAGAGGTGAGTTTCGAGATTGAGGAGACTTCAACATTGGATATTGAATCTTCCAAGAAAAGTAATTTAGCCACATTTGCGGCCTTTGGTACAAGGGATCTCCAGGAAGTTGTGAGTGAAATCAAGGATGAATTTGAAGCTGCTTCTAGCTATGGGAAAGAGGTTGCCATGTTACTTGAAGTGGGGAGATTGCCTTATCGGTCTAAGATCACTGTACTTAAAGGTTGGTACCTAACGGGGATTGGTCTTCAACATTTTCTTCTTCTGATTATATCCTTAAAACATCTTTCTTGCTCTCTCTTTTGAACGAACACTTCTTCATAACTGATCTGCTAACTACATTGTTTTTGGCTTCTTGTTGTTGTTTGTAAATAATGTTGGTCCAGTATTTATGGTGCATCACGCTCTGCTGAGCTGGGTTGCACTAAGCTTTAACAATTTCAATTGACAAAAGATATATTAATACATACATGAAATGATTATCATTTTTGCATGGATGAATAATATAATGAAGGGACAACTACTAAAATAATACATGCCTACAAGGTATGGCAAGTAGGTCTTGTTGTTTATGGCCTCCGGTTTTCTAATCTAGTTCATTGGGTTAACAAGTGAAAGCTGTAAGTTAGAATCTCCTTGCTTGATTTGGGTTTTATTGGAATTTGAAATGTTTGACCCAAAGTAACCTTGGGATGAACTCCAAGAAGCTGCCAGACGCATCTCTGTATTAATATTTTCTGAATACTTATTGTTTGGATCCTATTTATTTCCTACTGCTTTTATATTGGTGAATATTTGTTTCCCATATGTTAGAGGGAGCAAATTAGTTTGCGGCGTTACAGAAATTCCTGTTATTGTGCAGTTATTCTTTCTCGGATCCAGTACTTGGTGTCCCCTTCCACAGCATCTGCTCAGCCGCCATTGATTTGGTTGGACCCTAAGACAGTGAAAATGGCCAAAGCATACTCTGGGTCTAGCAGTCCTGGCGATGAGTTTGACTTGAAATCTAGAAGCCTTTCATCTACGCTGGAGAGGCTTTATGTATGGGAGAAGAAACTGTATAAAGAAGTTAAGGTATTGACAAAGATAAGTTGTATGCTAATTTTTACTTCTTGATTATGTAGTTAATTCTGTTCCAGTTGTGTTCCTTAATAAATGCATTAAAATATGAATTTGTAAAGAGTGTAGATGATCTAATTGTTTGAATATTGACATGCGTACTGTCCTTTCTTCTCCGTGCTTCATACCCCCTCAATCCTTGCCACATTCCATGATAAAGAACGTTTGGCATCCTTTTCAATGTGAACCCTGTCAAATTTGGTGAATGTGTTTAAAGATAAAGAGGATCCATGTATACACAAACAGTTCTACACTTTGATTAAAATAATAAGGGAATTATTATTGAGCAATGACATATGCGTGTGATTTTTGGTTCACAAACTGATTTTTGTACCCTACTTTTGCTGAAGAAAACACAAGCTCATTCTCAGTGTTTGTGATTGGAACAATATAGAGAAGATTAGCATTGTCCTTGCATAAGAACTGTTTGTTGATTTGTTGAGTTGTCTGAGGATCAGGTTGGTAGAACCTTTCTGGACAAGACATGCAAGTTCTTACATCTATCATGTTAGTAATAGGCTAACGTTAAAAATATTCATTAAGCCATTTCCCTTCCTGCTGGACTATTAATTTAATCTCTGTGGTTTCTTATCTTTTTTATTAACTTTTTTAATCTCTGTGGTTCTAGCTTCCAAAGTATATGAATGACCCTTAATGTTGGCTGCACGTTATGAACACAGGGGGTGAAGATAGCTACAACCCATTTTGGTAGAATAGGAAATGGCTCAAATTGTGCAGTTGACATGAAAACGCTCTCCTATTTATAACAAATCTCCAATTTGAATTTTAGGATTGGTGCACGTAGCTTCATTGCTTTTAGTTAGGTGTCTGGATAGAAATAACTTTCCTGACTCTACTGTTATGTGCTTTTTGCTAGGATGAAGAAAAGTTACGTGTTATTTATGAGAAACTGTGCAAAAAGTTGAAAAGGTTAGATGAACATGGAGCTGATTCCACTAAAATCGATGCTACTCATGCCTCTATTAGAAAATTGTCAACCAAGATCGACGTCTGTATCAAAGCCGCTGATGCTATATCAAGCAGGATCCATAAGTTGCGGGATGAAGAATTGCAGCCCCGATTAACTGAACTTATTCATGGGTATTCAAACGCTCCGATCTTGATTAGTCAATTCTTTTGAAGTCCATTGAAATGATTTGTGAATAAAGATTTCACGTCCATTGTTGAATATTTATTGAGGGAACTGTATAAAATTTTCTTTTCTGCTAAAGATGAAATAGAGAGATGCAATGTGCATAAGTGATTTAATTAGGGATTTTGCATGATATACCTTTTAACTGCTTGGATTAATCACCACAAACAGCATATGAATATAACCTGCCTATTAGCTTTGGCTGTTGCTTAGGCATCCTTGTTTGCAAGTAGCTTGACATACGTTACATCTTTGGTCTTCATTGTTAAATCCTCTCTTTTACATGCAGGTGGATAAGAATGTGGAGTTCCATTCTCAAATGTCACCAGAAGCAATTTCAAGCAGTTATGCAGAGTAAAATTCGCTCATTAAAAGCTAGAACTGGCTCTAGAAGAGATGAAAGTTTGAAAGCTACTGTCGATCTCGAAATGGAACTCGTCAATTGGTGCACCAGATTTAACAATTGGATTCGCACCCAAAAAGCTTATGTCGAATCTTTAAATGGATGGCTCCTACGATGCCTGAACAATGAGCCTGAAGAAACGGCTGATGGGGTTGCTCCTTTTTCACCAGGTCGGATGGGAGCTCCGCCAATTTTCATTATTTGCAATGATTGGCACCAAGCTATGCTTGAAATTTCAGAAGATAAAGTGGTTGGTGCCATTCATGGTTTTGCTTTAAACTTGCATGAGTTATGGGAAAGGCAAGATGAGGAACAACGTCAGAGAATCAAAGCCAACTTCCTCTACAAGGATTTTGAAGAACACCTTAGAACCTTGAAAATGGAGAGAGCAATGATAAAATCTGACCAAGATGATGCAGCAGGAGGAACTGCACTGTCAAAAGTTCCTTCTGAAAATGGAATTTCACCGCCGGATGATCTGAAAGCTAATTTAGATTCATTGAGGAAGAAGTTATATGATGAAAGAGCAAAACACAAGGATGCCATTAAACTGGTTCACAACGCTGCTTCAAGTAGCATACAAGCAGGTTTGGTTCCAATTTTTGAGGCTTTGGAAAAATTCAGTTCCGAAGTCATGAAAGCTCATGA
The DNA here is from genome assembly GCA_031780015.1 of Citrullus colocynthis. Lineage (NCBI taxonomy): Eukaryota > Viridiplantae > Streptophyta > Magnoliopsida > Cucurbitales > Cucurbitaceae > Citrullus > Citrullus colocynthis. The sequence continues at coordinate 113,634 of QLSR01000314.1, forward strand.
GCAAGTCAGGCTTTGAAACCCTGAAGTAGGACTCTGGCTCCGAGTATCCTTTTGGATACATGGCCTATTACATCATGTTCGTTGCACTGCGTTCGGTTGCACAGGATTGTACTGCAGCAGGTTGCTTGTGATCGGGAGATACTTGCAACATACCGGCACTTGCAAATCCCGGTAGGCATTTATTTAAAATTCCCTCCCTTTCATGTACATATATAAGCGAACGAGATCACCTGGTGTATGTAGAATATTAGGCTAGCTGAAGGAAGCCATGGAAAAGGATATGAAACACTGAGATAAGAAGAATGAATAAGAGAAGCTAGAAGTGATATTTTTGGAGCAAAATGTTGGATTATAATTTTGAAGAGAGAGAGGTCTTATTAGGATTTTAAGAACATAGATTATAGAGGTCAGTGATGGGTATTGGTGATGGTTATTTTGATGTGCCTTGGAGAGCTGTCAAGTTGGGGCAGGTTTTGAAAAAATTGGTTTTGCTTTGCTTAGCTTAGCACCTTCATTTGGATGGATAGGAACTGGGATGTTGTATAGAAATTCATTTATTGGTGCATTTGTTGTAAGTTACATTAGGTTCTAGAATCTCCAAGATGGAAGAACTAACCCAAATTTTGATAATCTATGTTTTCGAGAGTTATAGCTCTTGTTTTTTTCTTCTTCTTTTGTTTATCCTATTAGGAATTAAGTTCAAAAATAGGGTAGTCTGAAAAATTATTTGCAAAAAACGAACTTAACTAAAATAAGGTATCATTCTCATTGGTTGGAGTTCGTTTTCACAAGGATCAAATTTGTTGTTAGCTAATTAATAATCTTTTATATCATTTAGGCTCCAATAGATAAGTATTTAGTTTTTTAATCTAAACTGATAAACACTACTTCTAAATTCTATTTATAAGTTTCTTTGTATTTGTTGTTCATCTTCTGACAAGTAAAGTTTTGAAAATTAAAATTAAAATTTGTTTTTTAAAACTTATTTTTTTGTTTTTGGAATTTTGACTAAAAATTGGAATTTTTTTTTTTTTTTTTTTTTTTAAAAAAGGTGAATGCCATGATAAGAAATTGAGAAGAAACAAATATAAATTTCAAACGCAAAATATAAAATTTAATTGTTATCAGATGGGTCCTAATTTGTTTATAAAATGTACATATATAATATATTGATCATAATTTGAGCTAGAAAAAAATAAGCTAAGAAAAGATCTGCAATTTTTATTTATCCTAATAAAATGTTTATTCGTGTACCATGACTTCAAATGTATTTAAATTTATCCATTCAATAAAAAGTTATTTATAACTGAAACGAGGCCGACAAATTTTCTTTGTGAAGACGGGATTTCGTAACAACCAAAAAACATTATTGTTAATTAATATTAATAATAATAATGGTTAAAATATCATTGTCTTTTTATATTTTCAGTAAATTTTAAATTTAGAGAAGTTCATTTTCATTAAAAAATTTAAATAATAATAAAAAAAGATATTATGAAAATATACTTTTATAACTTTTATATGGAATGCCAATATAATTTATTTTTTTAAAGAAATTAGCATCAGCTATAAAGATTAAAAAAAAAGTAAAGACTAAATTTAAGATTAATAAAAAATATAGACTCAATTTAGACCATGGACTAAAATATATCAAATTTCAAATTACAAAACTAAACTGTACTCAACCAAAATAATATTTTTAACAAAAATAATAAATTCACCCTATTCACAAAAAAGAAAAAAAAATAATAAAATAAATAAATTCACATTATAAACGTTCGTTCAGAAAAACGACAAAAAATAAAATTATAAATTATAAATGCGATAGAAAGGGCAAAGTGGTCCATGCTAACCTGTCTTATTAAACAAGAGCCGACTATTCGGAGTGAGAGTGGAAAACGTCAAAAAAAAAAAAAAAAGTAATAAATAAATAAAAAAAAAATATATAATAAAATAAATAAATAAACATGCGAAGCACGTGATCGCAAATGGCACCGTTCGCTCTCTTTTCTTTTACTGTGACGGAGAGCTCAAGCTCTGATCAATGGCTATGGCTATGGCGTCCACCATTTCTCTCTGCTTCGTTACTCTTTTTGCTTTACATTCGTCTTTCTTCGTGCTCACAGTCTCCAGAACGTCCGATTCCCAGGAGTTCGTCGTCGAGTTGGACCATTCTAACTACACCCACTTCGTAAGCAAGCTCGATTTCCTTATCGTCTCCTTCTACACTCTGGGGTATACTGATTTATCTGCTTAATTTATGCTTCTTTTGTACTGTTTACTTACTTCACTGATCACTTCCGATTCTTTCTTGTTGCTTTTGCTATTTTTGTCTCTACTTCTTTCCATCTGAAATTGAAGTATGTGAACTAGGTGTTGCCATTGGTATTTAAATTTCCTGAAATTTCATTGTAGATTGTTCACTTTTGCTTGTATTTTGGCCGATCTGTACAATTGTAAAAAGCAATCTGGCTATTAGTTGTGGCGTTTGATTACAACTTACAATGATTTTGTTGTTGATAATTATGTAATTCTCTCCTTTCAGTTGTGGACACTGTAAGAAGTTGGCACCGGAGGTGATACATATCTCTGTTCCTAAGAACAGTAATTTGTAATCTGATTTTCGGATTGTTATTGATTGGCATATTTTGACTCTCGAGAATTTAGGGATCATAGCTGCTGACCTGTTAAAATATTTTGTAGTATGAAAAAGCTGCTAATATCCTGAGTAAGCATAATCCTCCTCTGGCTCTAGCAAAAATTAACATTGCAAATGAAGCAAACGAGGGACTTGCTGGATCCGATGGCTCCATTTCTATTAAAATTGTGAGAGAGGGAGGTAAGAATGTTCAAGAATACAAGGGTCCTTATGATGCAGATGGTATTGTTAAATATGTAAAGAGACAGTATGGACCTGCCTCTGTTGAAATAGAAACTCTGGAGGATGCCCAAATTTTCTTATCTGACAATAAGATTGCTATTGTGAGTACTCTATTTAGGCTCCTCTGATTTCATTCATACTTGGTGAAGCATCTGGAATTGTCATATTTTCTTTACTTGCAGGTTGGCATATTCCCTCAATTTTCTGGGGGGAAGTTTGAAAACTATACTATCCTAGCCAAGAAATTGCGTCCTACTGAGGAATTTTTTCATACTTCAGATGCCAAACTTCTTCCTCGTGGTGAATCATCTGTTACTGGTCCCTTAATGAGGGTATTCAAGCCATTCGATGAGCTCTATGTTGATACTCAGGTAATGAAGAATTCTCCATGTCTCTGTTTTCTTGTAAACCAACTATCCTGTGACATATCATAATATGCTGTGAATTGGGATTCTTATGGAAGCTACACTTTCAGGATTTTGACGTGAATGCTCTCGAGAAATTTGTTGAAAAATCAATCGTACCTACCGTAACTATCATGGATGGCGACCAGAGAAATCAACGTCTAGTTGACAATTTCATGTATAATTCAAATTCAAAGGTTAGAAGGAAGCTAGGAACTATTTGCTGGTTTATGTAATTGATTTGGTACAAGTAGTAAGAGGTGGAAATTTTCCGTGAAGCAGAGAAAATTCTATCATTTTTTTTTTTTTTTTAAAAATATATTTTTCATTGTTTGGAGAATATGCTGAAATTATTCTTTTCTCGAGAATTATTAATCAAAATTCCATTTCCAAATTTGTAGGTCATGTTGTTTATAAATTTTAACAGTGAGATTGCTGCTTCATTTAAGTACAAGTATCGTGAACTTGCGGAGCTATACAAAGGAGATAGCCTCAGTTTTCTGATGGCAGATATTGATGTTAGTTCTCATTCGATTAAGGTCCATAATTCAGTATCCCTTCGTTATGATTGTAACTTTGAAGTTTATTTATGTGTTGGTTTCAGTTGTTTGGTTACTCCCACTTAACAAATATGTTCAATAACTTTAATGTTCTCTGTTCAATTTTTCTTGTAAATTACAGCAATATGGAATTAAGGATGATCAAATACCTTTTATTATCCTACTAAGTGATAAAACAAAGTATCTGAAATCCAATGTGGAGCCTGATGAACTTTCTCCTTGGTTGAAAAAATATAAGGTGGATGCCTCTTCCTCAGTTCAAGTGTTTCATTTTTCAAAATCTGCAAGGTGTTTCATTTCTCAACCTCAGTTTTGAAGGTTAACTAATTCATATTGATTGCTCTGGGATTTTCTGGTGACTGAGTTACATTAATGCAGAATGGAGAATTGGAACCATACATAAAATCTGAACCTATACCAGAGCATAATGACGAACCTGTGAAAGTGGTGGTAGCTCACACATTTCAGGACATAGTTTTCAACTCAAGGAAGAATGGTATGTATAAAGCACATTCATTGGGACATGTGAATTAAAAGGCTATTTAATGCTGCTTTCGATTTGTTCAGTTTTTACATCGCTCAAAAATTGGAGACTTGACTTTGTTGGAATTGGAAATTGATCCTGTTACTTTTGGTTAGTGATCTTGCATTGCAGCTTTCTTGACTAGTATCCAAATAAAGTTGTTAGTGGACTGAAAATAAGGATTATTGTGGATTATTTTACGGTATGCAACCATTGAAATTGGCCGGGATGACTGAAATATTAGACATGAAAGTTACCATACTTAAGCTCTCTCTGACAATTATCTTGTTTTCGAAAATTAGGCCAGTTTTGTGTTTTCTCACAATTTTTTGGTAAACCTTTTACCTTCCTTGAAAACATATTTGAATCCTAGGTCAAATTCAAAAGCCAAATCAAGTTTTTGAAAACTATCCTTCTAGCATGGTTTTTGAAAACATTTAAAAAGAAAAGTAGGTGATATAGCAATAAACTATATGTGGAAGGAGTGTTTATATGCGTAATCTTAAGAAATAGAAAACCAAAAACAACATAGTTATCAACCCGAACCTTGTTATTCAGTTTGCATTTCTTAACTGTATGATGACATAGGATTGGTACATCACTGATACATGCTTCGCTGCAGTTCTGCTTGAGTTTTATGCTCCTTCACATAAAGACTGCAAAGAGCTGGCTTCAGTCTTTGAGGATCTTGCCATCTCATATCAAAGAGATCCTGATGTTATAATTGCTAAATTCGTAAGATATATATTGTTTCTCTTTTGTTTTTTAAAGTTTCTCAGCTACATTTTGTTATCTTTAAGGACTAGCTCCAAGTGTAAACAATGGATTGACTTCACGGTGACTGTTAGCACTAACAATAATAAATCCATTTTTTAGCATGCATGAAATTGAAAACTTAAAAAACAGTCTCGGTGACTAGTTATCAGTGCTAGCTCCGTATGGTATAAATCCATAATTTGTATTCGTTTTGTTTTAGGTGATTATCTAATAATTTATTTGTTTTTCCTTGAAATGAACTAAAAAAAATAATCACTATGATGTCCTTATAAGTAAATCCTTGAAAAAAATATTATTCTGAATCCAAATATCTCAACATGATTTGAACTCTAGGTTGCTAATAGTTTTGATAATCTAAATAAATGCATACCCCCTATATCTAGGAGTTGTTTTGGAAGTTAGAATGTAATCAGGATTATTGGAAATCAGAGAAGTGTTGGAATGAATGAGGAAACGAGGGCGGAATGAAAATGAGATTGTGAAGTGTGAAAACTGTAAGAAACGGAATGAGTTTTGTATTATAAATCGAGCTAAAAACGCTCAATCCAAACATGGATTTTAGATTACATTACATTACAATCTCATTCCATAACGGTCTCCCAAATAGCCCCTCCTATCCACTAAACAACCCTTGCATCGCATCTTTTTGTGTCATTTATTTAAGTAACTTTACATTTTAATTTTTGAACATTGGAAGTGATGGTGACTTCTTTTGGGATGTTTATGATGACTCAATGCAATATATTTCAATGATGCCTTTCAGGATATTTTTGCAAATGACTTGCTACATGACTTCGAAATCTGGACACTCCCTACTGTTTACTTCAAATCGGCCGATGGGAACATATCGCCATACACCGGGTATGCAACGAAGGAAGACTTCAGAGATTTCATTGAAAAGAATAGGTTTAAAATTGCTGATGAACATTTGGATATGAAGGATGAGCTCTAAAGATGGTAACCTCTGTGTTACTTCTCTTATCCTCTTAGTATCCACTCACTCTCTCGTTTTTCATATTTCTCTAACTTCCTCTAGCTTCTTTTTTCTCGACATACAAATGGGGACACAACTCTTATTAGTACCCTCTACCGATGCTCCTCCCTGAATGTCGACAACCGACTCTGATACCATTTTAGGTACTTAGGCACCTTGGAGAACCACAACCCAAAAGTCAGCTATGGAAGTGGGAGAGTCAAGCCACTTAAGTACCATGTTGACCATCCCATTCTAATCGATTTGCGACAAAGGTAGCCCATACTACCATGGTTCCTAATAGATGTTTGCATTTCTTGTGAGTTATATATTTACAATTTTCTAAGATAAAAAATTTAGAGATGTCTAATATTTATGTTTAAGTTGTAGATACTTCAAGAAGCTTCAAAATAATTAGTGTTGTCTTCTACTTTAACTTGGTTTGCTTTGTTATTGATATCAAATGGGTCACATGTTCTTTTTTTTTTTTTTTTTTTTTTTTTTTTTTTTTTTTTTGA
>QLSR01000314.1:120598-156576 GCA_031780015.1 Citrullus colocynthis
TTTTTTTTTTTTTTTTTTTTTTTGTTATTTTTTTGTTAGAATACAAATTTAGTCCTTGAACGTTGAGGTATATTTTTAGTCTCTAAACTAAAAATTACAAACTTAGTCTCTGAACTTTCAAATTTTTAAACCTCTCAAATAACATCATCTCATTTTTAGCTTCCATGAAAATTGACATGTACATGGAGGTTAAATTCTCATACTCTATTTGTTGTACTAAACAAAATTAACACATTTTAGAATGATTAAAAAAAGTCATTCTAAAAAACAAAAAATTACATATGAATGGAAACAATTTCTGTCTATATGTTGTGCACTTATTTCTCTTTAAACCAAAAATGATGAAAACAAAAAACCAAAAATCAAAATTAAAATGAACACAAATTCATTACAACATCGAAACCCTTTGAAGCAAATTATTAATTGCTATATGATAAGCATCTTGGAATCTCTCAATCACGTTGTTTGAATCTCCATAAACCAAGCCAGGCATAAGTTCATAAACGATATAGCTTCTCATTTCCTCTCTTTTCTCTAAAGAAATCCCCTCCAATTTTTTCACCACATTTTCACCACCTCTCTTCAATTCCTTTTTATCAATCATTACTGAATATTTATCGTAATCCTCCGGTAAATGCCACGGGTATTGATAGTATGCTGTAAACGGGTCGAAGAAAACTGGAATACAACCCGAAATCAACGAATCGAAAACTGATTTCCTCGTCGGACTGTCTCCAGGTGGCTGCAGACAAAATTCCGACTCCAGAAAAAGCTCGATCACCACGTTTGGTTGATCACAGTCTCCAGTTGTGCAATTAACATGTCGACAGAGCCTCCCGTCCTCCGCGGTAGCGCAATGGTCGATTAAAAGTGACCGAATATTTTCTGACGAGTCGGGTCGGGCTCCTCCAGCAAACCCGACGAGATATTTCCTCTCGGATCGAATGGCTTTCCATTGCCAAGCGAATACTTCGTCATCCGAGTGAGGATGAAAGAATGTGGGATGAGGTATTCCTACGTCGTTTTGGTGCCAAGGTTGTCGTTCGATTAGGAGTTTGATGGGATTTTGTAATTGGTCGAGTTCCAGAAATTTGGTGCCCCATGAAGGATTGTTACCGTTATTACCGTTTGCATTTCTTCGAAAATCCCAAGAGATTTTGCCCAAAACGAAGACGTGGTCCTTGCCTGAGTTTTGGGCCCATGGTTTTTGGGCCGAGAGCCATTGAATGAGTTCCAAGCCCAATGAATCCTTAATGGCATTGGTTACATTGTTCTTGAAATGCCATCGGAGAATGTCTAGTCCGCCATAGTAAGGTACGTAGAAAAGCTTGGCTTCCTCTTGTTTGTAAACCCTACAAGGATGCTTTAAAACCCTACCATTGGACATTGAAGCGAAGAAGATAGGAGTAAAAATTAGGTAAATACCAATTTATATCTCTAGACTTCTAAAAGCTAAGGCTTTATTTGATAATTATCTAAGTCTTTTCTTTATAACTATGTTGTTCTAAAAAAATTAAACTTATTTTCTCTCAATTTCTTACAACAATTTTTAAATTTTTAAAAGTCTTAATTTTCAAAAACTATAAAAAAAAAAATAAATAATTACCAAACAAAGTCTTAATTTTTGAGAATTTAACTTGCAAACACTATTTCCACACATTAATTTATTTGTTATTGTTTTATCATATCTACAACATTCAAAATCCAAAAGTTTAAAAAAAGATTTTAAGAACATATTATTTTTTTAGAATGTTTGATGAAATCTACAATAAACAAATTATAAAAGAAAAAATAAATAAATTTTTTGGTTTTTAAAATTGAAATAATTATGAATAGAGTTAGGTACGTACCTTGAATGAAAAATAGGTTCAAGAGCGTATTGATGAGTATTAAACCATCCTTTCCCAAGCTCCGGAATCGGCTCTCCCAAGCCTTCGTTGCTAAAATATTTACAAAAATCCATCCAGGGAACCATTTCCCCGCACTGCTCCACCAATTCCTTATTAAATTTCGCCGGCAATTCGTACACATAAATCCCTCTTCCGCCGCACTCCGCCGCCCCACCATTATTATTACTATTAATCCACGACCGTTGCTCCCGTAGCTGCTCTTCAATCGCCTTCATTGCAATTTCCTCTTCCTCCTCGCTTCCCACCGTAATTGGACGGCCGCCGTCGTCGACTGATTTCACGGCGGTTTCGTTGGAAGAATTATTAAAATGGTGTTCGTTATTAGTATTATTGATCTCCTTTTTCTTCATGGATTCTAATGAATTAGAAGCTTCTGGAACTTCAACGATCTGTTTTATAATATTGCCATTGGAAGTTGAATTTTGAAGTTCCTTTGTTGTTAATGTTGTTGTTTCTGATTCCCTGTGTTTCCAAATATATATAATCCAAATGTTTAGATATTGATATATCTATTTATTGTACAATGAATAAAGAAAATATAAGGAAAATTAAGGTGGGTTTGGTAATTATTTAAGATTTTATTTGTAGTTTTTATAATTAAGCCTATAGATACTATTCTCCTTTTTTAAAACTAAAAAGAAGTAGTTTTTGGAATTTGGTATTTTGTTGAGATTTCAACTCTTATACTTAAAAAGATGCCAACCATTATAAAAGAAAAAAAAAATGAGAGAGAGAAAATATGATTAATTTTAAAAAACAAAAAACGAAAAACGAAATGGTTACTAAACGAGACCTTAGTTTTTTTTTTTTTGTCTTTTTTTGTTTTTGATAAGTCTATAAAGATTTATTCCATCTCTTAAATTCTTGATTTATTATCTACTTTTTACCGATGTTTTAAAAAACCTAGTCAAATCTTGAAAACTACAATTTTTTTTTTTTAATTTGACTAAGAATTCAACTCTTGTAATTAATAATGTGCAAATAATGATAAGAAATCAAGAAAGAAAGGCTTAATTTTTCAAAAAAATAAAATGGTTACTAAACATTACCTAGATAAATTTAACATAAGCTCATTTAAGAGATTAGAAGATGAAATCGTCCCCACAAACAAAACAATTGAGGTATCTTTTTCTTTCAAAGATAGGAGATTTAAAATCTCTCGTTGTTGTACTAAGAAAATAGATTTAGAATCCTAGTTTTTCACTTTTGATTTTAAAAACCAGAGGATAAATGAGATTGAAAACTTCTTTATTTTATCTGTTGCCATAAGAGAAATGATTTGTGAATAAGCTAGGGACTGTTTAATTATTTTCACAATTGAAAAAAAAAAAAGAAAATAAGAAACAAAAATTGCAAATAAAAATTTGTAGAAGGTTAAAAATAAAGTTTGGTTAGATTTGATTGGAAGGTTAAAAATAAAGTTTAGTTAGGTTTGATTCCCGTTTATTGTGATTTATCGTAAGTAGAGTGTGATATTTTACTATTATTTATAAATATTTTTAGAAATTTTATCATTTAAAATAATTTTCTCGCATATTAAATTTTAAAAGTTTTTAATAAAGTTCTTGCAATTTTCAATTTTATACTACTAGAATATTCCATTTAAATTTTGTACAAATTAGCTAGAATTATGAGTTTTCATTTAACTTATGTGACAAGTTTATTAAATATAGAAAATCGAAAATGCAGACCCTCCTAGTCGCATAATTCAATATTTTCGATAAAAAAAAATTATATTTTCTATTAAAAAAAACCAACCACAAATAATGTAATAAACTTCTTGTTGTTGAGGTTGTCGTTGCAAATTGATTTTTAACTTTTACCCAAAATGAAGTTGTATAAATTCACGGTGTTGGAAATGAAAATAATGTTTCGTTTGGTATTAGTTTGATTTTTAGTTTTCTCGAAATTTATACTAATTTTCTCTCTATTTCTCACTTGTAACTTTCATATTCCCTATGCAAATATTTGTGAATTCGGGGCAAATTTTCAAAATCAAAAACTAAGTCTTGAGATTTTTTCTTTAATTTTATTTCATTTATAAAATGAGCTTTAATTTTGAAAACATCCACCCTAAAACGTAAACATCAAAACACGTAAATTAATAGATAGAAGTATTTATAGACTTAATTTTCAAAGAAAATAAAATAAAAATAAAAAACAAAAAACAAAAAATTTACCCACTAGATAAGATTTAAAATGCCGATTTCGGCGAAAATTCTTTATGAAAATATCGATAAAATGTCAATTTCGATGGATATTTATGCAAAAATGATAAAAACAAAAAATTAAAAAAAATAATAATTAAATTGGTAAATAACATTTTATGATTTATAAACAAGTTAGCATGTCTATTATTTATATTGAAAATAATGACATTTTATTGCTCACTCTTTTTATGCGGTAGAGTAAAAATATTAATTCACCTTTCATGTCGATATCAAACTCATAATGACAAAATTTTGTAATTTAAGAAAAGAAAGAAAAACGAAAAGATTACCAAACGTGAGGACGAGAGGGATGATGTTGGATGGGAATTTGGAAGTTGGGTTGTGAGCCAGCAGAAAGGCAGTAGAGATCTGTTAGCTTTCTTGAGGAAACACAAACATGAATAAATCTTCCAGAGATAATGGTGGATGAAGAAGACCATAAAACCAAAATCAATATCAACAAAATGGCAGCAGGAATTCGATACAGAAGAAGCCTCAACAAAACGGTGCCGTATAAACACGCTTTTCTTCTTTCCCCCTTCACTTTCTTCGTTGACTTTCTGGAAATCGCCATTTTCGCTACTCTCTGGACTGAAGAAGAAGAAGAAGAACCTTCTTCTTCTTCTTCTTCTTCTTCTTATTATTATTATTATTATTATTATTATTCAATCAAATATTTGGCCATGGCTTCTCTCTTTTTTTTTCCCTCTAAACCCTTAAATATGGGTTTTGCATTATTATTTTTATTATATTATTTTAGAATATGGCTTTACATTATTTGATAAACGTGCAGACCACATATTTGTAGTTTATTTATTTCTCTCTCTATAAATATATAATATTATATACTTTGCCAAAATGCTGAGGCACGTTGAGATTGAAAATTTTGACTTTTCTTTATAGAAATAAAAATATTTGGGTTGCACTAGAAAATTTTCTAAGACTACGAAAGTATGAAAATTTTTATCTACTATTTATTAATGTCAAAATTCGAACAAAAAAATGTACCTGAGAAAATAACGGTAAGTTTGTAATTTTGGGAAAAGGAAAGTGTTGGGTTATAAGTGTAATTGAAGTTTTAAGAAAGTGATGGACTTTAAACACTGTAAAAGAAACTTATAACTTTGGCTTCAAATTGTTAGTTAGAAACAATTTAGTTAGATGTGCTAATTTTAGTTAAATTTGGATATTTATGTATACTTAATTTGAGTGTGGGAAATGGTGTAAGTAGTCAAAAGTTTTGCGAGAGTGTTTTTGTAATTGGGATATGGATAGAGAAGAATTAAGTGTAATTCTAATAAATCTTCACATAGTAAAACTTTTTGGTCCATGGTTTTTTTTTTTTTTTTTTTTTTTCCTTTCTGGTTTGGAGTTTTTCCACGTCAATTCTTGTATTTCCAGTTTTATTGTTTTCTTTTAGTATTATTGTTTTTTTTTCTTGTACGAAGAAAAATGGCTTTGATGCGAAAGTCAAAAATGCATAACTATAGAATGGATAAGAAGTTAGAAATTTAAGCTCCAAATTTAAGATTCTATATCCAAGTATATGAAGTTATATATAACTAATGATATATTTATAAGGAGAATGTCATGGAGTTTACATTTTTCTCTCAGGATTGGATGAGATAATTTTTTCTTACGAAAAAATTGATATTTTTAACCTAAAAAAGTTTTTAATGGACAAAAGTAAACTCTTTTTCAAGATTTTGAGTGGAGGATCCCACATAAGGAAAATGCAATTTTGTCTCTCATTCATGTGCCTCAAATCTCACATTTACCAATCACACCTTTTAAAACTTACGGAATTCTTAGGCCCCTTTAGTAACATTTTTTCTTTTTGAAAATTAAACCCTTTAATTACAAGAGTTGAATTATTAGCCAAATCTAAAAAATAAAAAGAAGATTTTAAAAACTATTTTTTTTTAATTTAAAAAAATTAACTTAATTTTTTAAACATCAGTAAAAAATAGATAATAAAACAAGGAGTTTAGAGGTGAAAGAAGTTCTTATAGGCTTAAATTTCAAAAACTAGATTGTTATCAAGCAGGCCTTTAATGCTTAGTTGACTTTAGATTCATATTTCATCGGGTTAAAATTCACCTGTAAATTACCTCCATTCAGCAATTGTCACAATAGTAGTACTTAAGAATTATATGAGATCTACAAATTAAATGAATAATAAATAATTAAAATATTCATATTTGATGATGTATCAAATTATGAATTAGCCTTGTGTCTATTAGCGAAGTTTAGTTTGTAAAAGATCTCAAGTTGGAAAATGTGAATAAAGCTTACAAAGTCATGAGATACATAAACATTATTGTGAATTAATTTTGAGAAAAACATTGTACCTAAATCTAAGTATGATTAATTAGTTGTTGTGGGCTGAGAAAAATGAGAACAAAAATGAGTGTCCCAATTAGTTTATTCAAGTCTAAATTCAATGGAAGAAAAATATTGGGTAGTTCAACAAATTATCACATTTATAAATTAGGTTAAATGGTTGTCTTGTCTCTCTTTCTCTATGATTCATGTTTTATATATTCTATATCATGCTTGAGTTGATAATTTTCTTTTACACTCTTTAATTATATCCAAATCTAAGTATGATTAATATATATAGTTGAGCTAATAATTGAGTTTTAAATTTTAATCACCTCCCATATCTAAGTATAATGTTATTTAATTATTCTAAAAAATGTATAACAAATGACATAAGGTTTACAATACAAGTTCAACTTCTAAATTATAGTTTCAAACATTGAACCTTTTTCCTATACATTGTGTTTTTGAACTCCAAACAAAAGAAGAAGAAAAAAAATCAACCCTTAAATTTGATGTTTGCATCAAGTAAGTTTTAATTTTTTTTAAATGTCTAATTAGTAATAATAGAAGTGAGTTCGTTCGTGTATGCAGAATCTCTGACAACTTTCAATTTTGTGTGTAATACGTTTTTTATATTGTTTAAAAAACACCGACCAGTATTCATTTTTTCTTTGTTGATTGGACTTTTATTGAAAGTTATTTTGTCTTAATAAAAGTTTTTTTTAAAAGAAGAATACGAGCTACTTTATTTTTAAGATTTACGTGAGTTAGAGGTTTTTTCTTTTTCTTTTTTTTTTCTTTTTTCCTAACAAAAAATGGGGCAATGAGATTTGAACCTCTCAGATTTCAAAGGAGTTAATACAAGTTGATTATTATAGAGTTATGTTCACTTTGACTATAAAAATTTGAGCATGATATACAAAATAATTGACTTAATTGTTTATTAAATATAATATAAGTTACATGAATTAAAAAAATTTAAAAAAAAAAATCTTTGATTTTATAATGCCAAATTTGACTCTATTCAATATATGTGACTTATATATATATATAGTTAATATTAATATATTTGACTTTATAACTTAGATGTACGGAAATAAAAATAAAATAAACACATAGTTGTAGCTATAGCCTTGTAGTTAATATAACATGGAATTCAAACATATAAAGGATTCTACTTTAATGTCAGCACTATGGCTTTTATTTAATTATTTTAGACTTTTTTTAGTGGATATATATTGATTTTAAGGGTGTGTTTAGAATATATTTTCAAATGTTTAATTTTAAAAATAATCATTTTAAAAGAAATACATGTGTTTGACAATGAATTGTAAAAATCATTAGTGTCTTTATTTTAAATACTTTTTATCAAAAGTGTTTAAATGAAAATAAATTTTTGAACAATATTTATTTTTTAAATTAATTCAAACAAACTCAAAAACATGATTAACATTTTAACTTAAAAAAAGTTTGAAATTTGTTTAGAAAACAAATCCAAATATATTTTATTACATAATAGTCACTAAATTCAAACTCTAAACCTAAAATTGAATTAGGGTTGTTTTCAAATAAAACAAAATGAGCTAAAGTATTTATAGATATGAAAAATTTTTATTGTTTATCAATGTGATAGACTTTGATAGATTTCTATCACTGAACAATAAATTTTTATCGCAATATATCATTGATATATAATGAAACTTTTTTATATTTAAAAATAATTTGTTATTTTTTCTATTTATAATAATTTTCTATTAAATTATTATAAGGAGGAAATAAAATTTTATTCCACCTTTTTTTTTACTCCTTGAGTTTACATTTAATTCATGTAGGGTTGTAGAGCTTTTAATTTCTTAGCAACTGAACTACATATACTCAAAACTTAAGTGGATAATTTAATATTAATAGTAATAATTGAAGCAAATAATAGAGTGCGCATTATAATGAGGTCAATACCAATGCAGTAAATAATTAAGTTAATAATTAATCCAACCTATATTTATAGGCAATTAGAAAAATGCTCATATGCCAGCCATTTTTACTTCTTAGTGTTTTAAATAGAGCTACTTTAAAACAAGTTTAAAAATCAACCTACTAACGTAATTCACAAGTAATTGCCATACATTTATTTTATTGAAGTTAAAAGTTGAAATTCCAATATCTTATTTGTAAAAAGATAATAAAAATAATTAATAATAAAAAAGTTGAATAGGACAAACTCATAAATAAGGCATAATACTATTAGTCTATGACAATCATGTTCGAGATGTTTAAATCATGTATGTCATTAGTAACATATTTTAAAGGTGGATAAGACTATATAATATATTTTTATATGTCGATCATCTTAAAATAAAACCTCAAATCACAAGAGATTGAGTAGTAACTTTTGGCACACATAACTCGTCAAGTCACACATTACTTGTCCAAGCAGACCTGCCAAAAGAATTCACACCAATGACATGACGTGCTGAGTCCACTTTGTTGCCTAAGTTAGTACATGAAGTGGTTATTTAGACAAATACTCGAATGTTATGTAGCTCGTGAGTGGTTGGAGGGAGTTATTTATAAGGTAAATTGTCAAGTACTTGGTTGGAGCACATGCAATGTTAATGGTGTCACCATTGGTAGAATTGTTGAGATTGTAGGATTTAAAACTAATGAGCTTGACTTGCTCATTTTTTCTTCCATAAATGGGAGCAAGCTCAACTTGACTAACTCGGAGACTGAGGCTCTATCTTCCCACTTTGAGACGCATGGTCTCTCAATGGTTCTTCGGCAGGCCTGCCTTATGGGCTTGGGCTCACCTAGGGCAAACCCTAATAGTAATCATACTTTTACATATTATTGATTACGTGACTGTTATATATATATATTAAAATTAAGGTAAACCCTAATAGTAATTAAAATATATATATTAGACTTTTAAGCTTTCAATTGTAAAAATTGGGTCCTTAAACTTTTATAAGTATTAAAATTGGGCCCTGAAGCTTATAATAACTATTGAAATTGTACTTACAAATGATAAAAATTGAACTCTTGAACTTATACAAATGTTACAATTATGTAAGTTTGAAGGTCTAATTTGACCTAATTTTAACATTTGTATAATTTTATAGGTTTAATTTTAAAATTAAAAATTAAAGGTTTAATTGCAACTACTACCATACTTTAAAGTTAGCTTTTGCAATTTGTTCTTATATTTATGTTGGATTTATTAAGAAAATATCTATCTATAAATTATAAGTAAATTATGTTATCTTACGTTGTCATTATATATACATTTCTTTAGAGCCACGTAGTCGATGATTTGGTGATAATAACAAAATATAATACAAGCTCCTCATTATGAGAATAATAATTCGAATAAGTTAGTGTGACGTCAATAATTTTATTGGGGAGGACAATGTCTTAACTAATTGTTATTTTCCTATATAAAAACTAATTAATATTTTGACAAAAAAATAAAGAATTATTATTTTTTAATTATAAAAAAATAACAAAAATATTTACAAATATGGCAAAATTTCACTGTTTACTGCAATAACTACGATTAGGGATCAGCATGATAGATCGAAAAATCGAGCTAACCGACCAAAACCGACTGAATCGAAGGCGGTCGATCGGGGAAGAAGGGGAGACTCAATCTATGTTGGTTTGTAAAATTTCAAATCAACATTAATTTTTAAAAAATTTAAAGAATAAAACCGATCGACCTACCGGCCAAAGACCTATTTTTACTCCTTGATGGTCGAGATCGGTTTGAACATTTATTAAACCAACCATAGTAGATTTGGTGGCAGTTTGGTCAAAAAATAGATTCCAACCAACTATATGTGTCTATGATAGTAGTCTATCAGGATCTATCGCGGTCGTTTGCAGATAAACTGTGATATTTTGCTATTGTTTTGTAAATATTTTCAACCATTTTTTATTTAAAATAATTTTTCAAAAATAAATAATAAATATAACGAGTTATAAAATTTCCAGCAATAAGATCACCTCTATAATAATTCTAATTTTTTAGATTTTTTTTTCTTCAAGCATGTCTATACAAAATATATATATATATATATATAAATAAATAAAAATATTTAAAAATATAATAAAATGTCGCTGATAGATAATGGTAAATATTATAGACTATTATCATAATAGACATGACATTTGTCACTGACACACAATAACATTTTGTTATATTTAATAATATTTTTAATAGTTTTGCTTTTTACAAGTTCTTTTTAAACACGCCTAAAAAGGAAAAATTTAATTTCCAAACTACATTTCAAATTATTTTAAATTTGTTAAGCCTACTAAAAAGAATGGGCCGGTCCATGTACTAAGCCCAACAATGTTGGACCCTTTCGGAGATGAAGGTCGAGTCCGTTCTTCTCTCTTCTGCTTACACAATACATAATTTATAAATGATTTTCCTTTAGGCGGCAACGGATCGTCGTCGAAAATTCCGGATTCCCTTTCGTGTTCGATCACCAACCGGCGGAACTAGTGCTTGTTTTTTCTTCTCGGAGTCTATTTCATCGGCGGCGAGTGATTTGGTTGCGCTCTGCGCATTCCGATTCGTTGATCAACATCGTAAGTATCTCATCCAGGTATCATGCTTACGATCTTTAATGTTATGTATGCAAATTTAGTATAGAATTCATCTCTTTTAGTACGTTGGCTTTCTGTTGAAGGTGATTATACTGCATTTTTGTAGCCGATTGTTGAGTACGTCTCGCAAACAGAGTTGAAATACAGTGGGTGTAACTGTCAAGTTAGTTCTGACGGTGTCGTTTTGTATTGTATTTGTACATTAAAACCGCAACTTTATTTTCGGTAAGGGAGATTTTGGAAACTGATAGTTCGTGCAATTCCTTTATACTCTCTGCTGCTACTAAAAAAACGTAGGATTTTTATTGAATTTGGAAATTTGCAGTCATTCTTATGATAGATTTGACCATTCCAATCTGTTTTTCTTATTTGTTTATGAGATGTTATGTTTTTGGCTGGATTTATTGTTTGGTTTGTGCGGAAGGTAGTGTGTAACTGGATGTTCTAATGTCAGAAGGCTTTTTCTTCTACAGCTTCCTGGTATTAGTAGATTGCCATTGTGCATTGTTTAAAAAGATATAACATCCAGCTATTGAAAATGATTGGTTTTTGATATTGGTAAATGCTGCTTTTGTTTTCAGATGAAAACTGCTGATGCATCTTTGTTCAGCATGTTCTTCAAACATAAGGATAAACGTTCTACATCCAATGATGAGTCAGAGGACCTTGGTGATGTTCTTGACAGTGAGGTACCCGACTACTTAATCGCATTAGCTTTTGGTTTCTTAAATTTCCGCTACTGTTCAGTTGGTGTTTTAACTGTAGTTTTTCTCAAAATTATAGGTGAACTCTTACCTAAACAATAGGAAGGAGACACATTATAAAAAGATTATTTGGGAGCAAATTAACAAAGACTATCTTCAGGTTGAAGGCTTCTTGACCCTCTTAAAACTCTTTGGTTGCTTCAAAAAAAAAGTCTTCACCTATACTTACGTTTTAATCATAATTTGGTTTCCAAACAAATGATATGCTGCATGGTTTTCAGGACCAAGCAGCTAAGAAACTAGGTCGTGATATTGTTGAAGCTGCAGCTGTGGTTAAAAAATCAAAGAAGGTATTTAACCAACTATATTTCATGTTAGATAAGAGGTTCTTTATCTAGAAAAACATTGGATAGGAATCTTGCATCTTTACATTCTATAGTATGATTTATGTTTTCTGATACTGTTGGAAAGCAGAGGCAAAGGAAAAAAGAGGCTCCTATAAACAACCCTGCTCAAGCCGATACAGAAGCTTCGCGTGAAATGCTTACTAAGAAGGTACATCAGCGGCATAAACTAATGAATAGATTCTTTGGGTGGGGATGTGATTTATCCCATTAGATCAGTTCTAGTCGCAACTCAATTTTCGTATACCTCAATTGTGTTACTTTCCAATTCTATTGGACGAACCTCCACTCATAATTATTGTCTTATTGATCCTGTATGGACCACATGGATGTACTTTTATGAAACTTTTTCTTTGATATTTTCTTTTCAAATCATTTTCTCAAGAAACTCTCGAGTGTAATCCACGTGATTGTTTCCAGGTTGTTTCGGCATGGGGAAGGGCATGTATTTTCATAATTCCATGGTTTTTCTGCATGCTAAGTTAGTTTGTTTGGTTGTGTTTTGTCTGTTCGCTCATTAGCTTATTTCCCACAATTATTCTTGGCAGAGGCTCAGTTCAAAATTCAACTTCGACGTGTTGGACAAGCTCTTCTCTGATACAGTATGTTTATCTATCTATTTCTTCTTTATTGGTATGGTATTTACATGTTCCAAGGTGACTGTAATTGAATCATCAGTACAGGAAAATAACCATGCCCAAAGAAAGTGTGGAAAAAAAAGGAGTTTAACCTTCTTGATTATTTCAGTTTGTACGAAAACAAATTGTTATTTATCATAACTGCCTAATAATTTGTGCAGCCTGCACCTGATTCAAGCGAAAAGCAGGGAGTCTCAAGTTGTAAAGAAAATAGTTCATTTAAACAAAGCCATCAAAGCCATTGTAGTTACCATCTTGAAGACGACCTTGAAGACAATCATACGGACACAATGTTTGAAGAAAACATCGACATTGAAGGTGAAGATCCCACTGAAACTTATGGTAATGAGTATTATGATTTCGAAAACGAGGAAGAGTATGGCTATGGATACGGCGGCTATGGTGCTGAGGAGGAATATTAGTTGATCAGTTTTTACACAAAAACTTCTTAATTATTGCCTGAGGTCATGAGATGGATTCCAGATAATAGCAACAAGTCCGTGGGGAAGAGCTTTGAATTAATTTTGGGTGTTTGATGACAGATTTAGGAAACTGCAAAGTCAATGCTTCTCTTTTTCTTTCCTCTCTTGGAAGGAGAGCATTGGGCAAAAGTTCATTAAAGAAGAAAGAAAACCATAATGTCCATAACTAACTATAAAGAGAGGCTTTTATGAGTCATGACAAGAAGGGGAGGGAAAAAAAAGGAAAAAAAGAAGCATAAATGGGATTTCATTTGGAGAAGTAAGCAACACCTATATTTGAGCATCAAGTTATCCCATCATAATTTTTCGTATAACAAATTTTTACCTTTTTTTTGAAATATTTTATTTATTTATTTATTTTTGTGTGTGATGACAGTGGAATGGATAAAGAGATGCCTCCATGTATTACCCTTATTGTTCAAAGCCATTTACTATGAAAGAAAAAAAGTCACTAGGTTTGTTGTGTCTTTTTCTCTATGAGCATTAAATATTGTATTACGTTTTTTTTTTTTTGTTAATTTGACCTTGAGGTAGATAGTGGAAGTTTATGTTAATTTGACTTATATGTTTATATTGGCTCATTTTATTAGTTGATATTATTAGTAAAATAATTATGTGCTAATTGATGATGATATTTGAGAGTTTGCTAATAAATATTATCAGTAAAATAATTATTTGTTAAGTAATTAAGAATCACAGCTTTAAAATTCTAAAAATAAAAGATTGTGATTAAAGATAACGAGTATTTCTAATGTATAGAGATCTAATTGGCTCCATATTGAAAAATAGGGATTTAATTCACGACTTATTTGACAACTAAAATGACCAAGTAAGCAAGTCTTCATCTCATACGAGATATAATAAAATTGCAAATTATGATCAAAAGTGAATATTTTGGACATTATGATCAAGCTAAATTGAACTCTAACAAACAACTATATAATTATAAAAGTCTATATTTTTATATAAGGAGTAACAGAATGAAGAATTTTTACATTTTCATTGTCTTCACCATTATTATTATTATTATTATTATTATTATTATTATTTTTATTACAATTATTTGAATCGAAGTAGAACAATTTTTTCTAATTTCTATCGTTTCAAGTACAATTGTTTAATAGATAAAAATGTTTTCAAAAAGATCAGAAAAAAGAATTGAATTTAAGATTTGTTGAGAGTGAATGAAGTAAGACGGAATAAAAACGAGCAAATTAAAAACGAAATATGATATTAGAACTAAAAGATTGTCATCCATTTCCATTCCCCACTCTTGTGGGAGGTAGACAGGGAACAGAAAATTAGGGTTAAATTAGATGCCACATGATCAGAATCTCAATGTCAATGGTGGGCCCATTCTTAATTCCCAATTCTGTGCAAGTCGGTGTCTCTTCGTTCACGTAAAATTGTAATGAGATGGAACGAATGAAGGGGGATTTTTGACGCCATTTTCTGTTAAACCGTCGTGTTCTTTCATAATTTTTCCGAGAAATTTGAGCAGTTGATCATTCTCCAAGGAAGTATCCATTGCACACTCATGGCTTCAGGTATGTTGGTTTTGATTTTCTATGTTTTCATCAATTTCGTACTCAGTCGAATTTTATGATTTCATCTTGGATCTTGCTTTGAGTTTATAGTCGTTCCTTAGATCTTTTTGTTGTTTTAGGGTTTAGGCATGCCTTAATTTCTACAGGTTGCTCCCTTCTGGGATCCCCCATTACCCCTCTCGATTGTCTTTCTCAAAAGTTAATAATTAAGCCGTCTGCTATGAAGTATGAACTCGAAATTGAAATTTTAGAAGTTATACTAATTGTTTTCATGAATTTCGTACATAGACATATATATATATATATATATATTTAAATAGGAATTTCTGGGTAAAGTTTATCATGTTGACTTAATAATTCTCCTTCTTCCTGCATATGTTTTTACGTAGATGATTTTTTGTGGAAAGATATACGCGTTTTTTCCCTTAATGAACACGCACAACGTACAAGAGAAGTATAGAACTTGAAATTGGGATAATTTCTGGTATAATTTTTCTCTTCTTTTGCAGATTATGCGTTGAAGGTCCCTGCCGAACTAGAATCAGCTTTGCGGTTGAAGACTGTTCAGTACTTCATTACAAAAAGGCCGTGGCTTGGTACTTCCCCATGGCACTAGTTCTTGTTTGTCTAGATGTTTAACCCTTCTTTCCCTCCCCAATTGAACTTAGTGAAGCATTATGGTTTTTTATTTGTTCTTAGTGTTTCAGGTGTTGTATTTCAGATCTCTATGGAGTTAATGTTAGACCCGTTGCGCCATTTGGAAGTTCAAGTCGGCAGCCATTTGTTGATCCAGCATTAATACATCGCAGCTTGCCAGATGAGTTATTGTTTGAGGTTAGGTTGTTGTGGTGGATTGATCCCTTGTTTCAAACTTCTTGCTTTCTTCCAAAATTTCTCACAGATAGAGCTCAATTTTTCTTAAATAGGTCTTTGCCAGAATGGCTCCTTATGACCTGGGACGGGCATCGTGTGTCTGTCGAAAATGGAGATATACTATTCGGAATCCTGTATTCTGGCGTAGTGCTTGTTTGAAGGCTTGGCAGGTGAAGTTATCATATGTTTAGTGGCTGAATCTTGTTGACATATAGCATATAAATATTAAACACGAATTCTTACATGAGTTCTATTCTCTACAGCTCTCTGGTGTGGTTGAAAACTACAAGTTTTTGCAGTCTATGTATGATGGATCATGGAGAAAAATGTGGCTTTTACGACCAAGGATCCGCACTGATGGTGAGAACTATGAGATACACTATGAATCCTCATGACGATATTTTGACCATATGGTTATCTCTGTTGTTGTATTCTTCTCTTCTAAAAATTATTAAAGTATATAATTTTTTCACAACTCAGTTAGCCTCATATATTATTTCATATTTCAGATAGCAAATATGAAGTTACTGTATACTTGCTTATTAAGATTTAAGATGCCATGTAAACAATGCCCAACAAAATGGGGATCCAACAATTTGCAATATTTTGCAATTTATATATTTTTCTTCTACTGAAAAAATATCACTTTGTTATTTATGTTTGGAATTAGAGATCTTGTTGGCTTTGCAATATTTGTGTTTTTGAACCAGTACATCCAAGGTTTTATTAAGTTTCAAATTGGAATTGCTATTTGAACTTGCAACATATTTGATTTAGAAGAGAGATGAGGAAGATAATGTCTTGGACAATTGAGTTCATGACCATGACCATGTAATTGGGCTGGACAGTCTTTGGAACCACTTCATATAAATATAATAGGATTGAGAATGGATTTAATTTTCATGCATCTTTCCACCTAGATGCGTGGTGTTATGTGCGAAAAAAGCTGAAGAATTAGGGAGGGTTTAGTGCTGTTGATGGATGAGAGGTCTTCGTTGTTGTTTTGGAGTTCACCAAGGGTGCTCATGTGCGTCGGCACATTTGTCCATTTGATGTCTGAGAAATATGTTTTGTAGTCTGTGTTCTGGACTGAAGGCAGATAACTAATTTTTGTTAGCTTCAGGCCTTTATGTTAGCAGGAATACTTATATACGTGCTGGGATTGCAGAGTGGAAGATTACCAATCCAGTTCACCTGGTATGTTGTCTTTTTTTTTTTCCTGGTGGTGGTGGTGGGGGGGGGTGGAAGATCAATATTAGTTTGTTTTAAAGCACAATCTAAGGCGTAAGCTTTTAATGAAATAATTGTATTGACCAGACTTACTGGTCAGCTTTTCAACAGGACTGATTATTCTTGGGGCTTGGTAATAACTTGCTAGAGCAGGTGTTTATGGGACATAAACGTAATTTTCTGCTTTGCATTTAAATTTTCCCTTATACTTTTCAAAACCAAACTTGCTCCAAGAGTGTTTGCTATTGCATTCATCCTCTGTTACCTTGCATCCATCGAAATTCTAAATTTTGTTATGTGATCCCGATGGCTGTGTAAGGGTATTTATGAGTATAATGGGCTCAAAGGCCTTTTATTATTGGTTGAGGAAATAAAAAAACTGAGGTTATTTTAACATTAATAATTAGTAGTTCTCAATTCTTCTGGAGCATTGTAATTGGACTTTCGTTCTTTCTATTAAATTGTGTCCCCTTTCCTTTTGACCAACTTCTGCAGGTCTGCTATTTCCGTTACATCAGATTTTTTCCTTCTGGGCGGTTTCTTTACAAGGTGGCTATTAACTATCATTAGTCTTTCCAAAATAATTAATGTGCTTCGGATCTAATTGCTCACATTTGCATTTTTAATTTGTTACTTCTAGAATTCTTCACAGAAGATTAAGGATGTGGCTAAGTGCATGAATTTTCGTGCTTCGAAAGCTGACTGTATTTTTGGTGGACACTATACCTTGTCAGATGATAAGGTAAATCTAAATTGCGTTGTTTTTGGCATGTTTTATTCTATAAGAAACAACTTATTAATTTTTATTTTTTATTTTTTTTGGACAAGGAAATATTAAAAGAGGCTTTTTATTGATAAAATGAAAAGAGACTAATGCTCCAATTACAAAGAAATAGAAAAATAGCAAATACAACCAATAATAGCACTTGAAAGGAAAGAGAAATCCTTTGAAATCAACTAACCAAAATGCTCCAAGAACAAAAGACACCATTCAACCAACAATGAATCTTTAAACTAACGAGGCAGATGAAACGTAAGGGCCTCTAGAAAAAAAATCTTGCAATCAAAACTAAAGAGATTCTTTCACAACAATCTTCAAACGATCAACTAAAATGCTTGCGACAATTCTTGAAGAAGCACAAACCACACAAAGAGCAAGAATAGCAGGAAGAAGTCATTAGCCAAGTAAAGAGACCAATTCCTCTTTGGCCAAATGGATGAATTTACGCCTAGAAGACTGGTGAGGAAGCCTCTCATTTGAGAAAATCCAGCAATGTCAACCTATAATCAACCCACAAAACTCGGAATCAACCTGATTTTCCACAAGACTCCACAAAGGACCATGAAACATTCCTTATTCTGATGAGAAAGGCAATCGACTAACCAAAGGAGAATGATTAATGGAGACTTTACCGAGCTGTAAACCGCAGACTTCAATCAAAGAAGCAAATTTGCAAGGAATTTGAGATGAAGAAAATGGAGAGAACCTTACTTGGCCTGCTTCATTAGTTTCTTAATATCAAAAAGATAAGTAGAGATCTCCTTGGATGCTGAGTGACCTACGACAAGGCACGCTCATCAGTGAGGATAAAAGAAGTGCTAAAATTACAGTCCCTTTGGGAGAGAGATGCAAAGTTCTTTTTTGTTCCAACTACACTTGGTTCTTAAATTTTGGCTTCCTTGTCCAAACCTTTTCTTTTCTTTCTTTCCCAGTCTGCCCAGAACTTATGATCATATCACTGCAGGTTGAAGCAGCTGTTTTGTACCCAGGTGCTCGTCCTACTGTGCTCAGAATCCGGATGAGGTTTGTATAGGCTTATCTGAATTTTTAAGTTGTGTTGATCTTGCATAATTCTGGGTTTCGGTCACCTATTCTTATGTGATCTAGTAATATAAGACCCTTAAGGTGTTCACTAACGATAATCACTAGTTGTAAAGGGGACTTAATTAGCCTTTTTCAAAGTTGTTTATGGTTCATTTCAATTAGCTCCTTATTGCCTTATTTTTTTAATTTTTTTTACATTTGCACCAATTACTAATCATCTTCTCATCATAATGGAATTGAAGATAAGGTCATGTCACTAGTGACTTTTCTTTTTTAAAGGGATGTCAAACTTTTCATTGAATGGATACCAATGCTCCAAAATAAAAATTAATTAATTTTTTTTTAAAAAAAGCTTAAAATAACTAGATAGGAACAATAAAGCTCTCCCAACTATCTTGAATTGAAAAATCCTTGAAACTTTCTGTAAGAGAGCACCATGATGAGGTCATCAAATGAGCTGAATTGAAACACTCAAAATGTGAACGAGAAGAACCATAAAATGTATGCTGATTCTGTTCCATCCATAACTAAAGACCTTTTACCATTCCACGTATCATCAACTGATTTTTATAGAATCAATTTTCAACTAAGGAATATAGCATGCATTAATAATGAGACTTACTACAATTGACTGAAGGTTTCTTTTGCTTCTTATCTGTCATTCTATATAGGCTAAGAGGAACGTCAACAGGGGCTAATAACCGAATGGATCTATTAACCCTTGTTACCAGTGGTATGAATAACAATGAGGTTGGTGATCCTGAAGAAGATATCCTTGGCATAGTGGAAAGGTGGCGAGACGATGAAACACACAACCCGGACGTGCCTGCAGTTTCTCATAAGCGGGGTCTGACACCTTTTATATTTGTTCCTTTCGATCAGGTAATTACTTTTACTTTAGTGCACTCTGCCCGCCATAATTTTGAGATCTAAACAGGCATTTAACTGACCTACCAGGATCTTGTATTTTGGAATGCACGATAGTTCAGGTTGAATTTAGTAGGAAATTCCAATGTGGACTTCTAGACTGAAGTTACATTTTCTGGTATTTAGATTTAAGGTTCAAGGTGTGCTTACATCCATGAGAATTAGACATCAAAAAAGATAGTTGAGAACAAATTAACGCGAAATCGAAGTTAGAATTTCATCACGGTGTTCAATTTCAACTTTTGAGTTTGGGTTTATTGGAAAAAAGGCATAAATCCTTTTTTCTATAACTATTTGTATACTGTGATCCAATCGTTTGCTACGTTGGGCCTTTAATTAAGAAATTTAGTCTTAGAAACTATATTAAATTTAGAAAGTAGCATTAGTTTCTTTTTATTTCATGAAAACTTCCATTTCTTGTTTAAAAAGAAAAAAAATGTTAAATTAATCCTTCGCGACTTTTTACCTCAATATTTTTTTGCACTCTTTGGCTGACCCAGGTGGAAACATCAGAACTAAACTTGCCTGTAGATAAGATGGACTATTTTGTACCCGGTTGATCCACCGAGTTTACTGCATCTTTCTGTATATATTCTTCGGTCCGGCCTTAGAGATTTTTTTTATTTATTTTATCTCGATCACTTTACGTGCTGCTCGATGCCTGTGTATAAATAACAAAGTATGTAAAGTTTTTCGAAAACGTGTCGATTTCTGCATTTCCTCATATTCTTGTCGTATCATTCCAGTATTGTATGATTGTATTGCAGAAACTGCAAAACTGATGTTTATTTATAAATTGATGCAACCTGAGAAATTGAAGAATGTGGAGGTTTAGAATGTTTAAAATGGCTACTAGGCTTGTTGAATTACGTTTCTAGACCTAGATGATTTGTACATTGTGGTGACTTTCGTATCCCTCTTGGTTGTGTTGGTTTTTCTTAATTAATTTTGTCAATCTGACAACTTAAAAACTCGGTGTCTATTTGGTATCTAAATTTTAATAAGTGTATAATAAGTTGTTGGTTTTGTGTTTAATAAATTTATTACATTTTTTTATAAAAAAAATTAATTGACAACCTTATCTTCTTCTTTTTCTCTCCCTCTCCGTATTTTAAACATATTTACCAATTTGACATATCAAATTATAAATTTTGATTCTAACCATTTGTCAAATTTAGATTAGAAGCTAGACATATTTCAAAATAGCTTAACTTGAAACTAATTGAATTTGGAAATAATTAAACTTTTACCCCAATTAAACTCTCACAAAGTTTGTTTTAGAAATCTATTCCAAACCTAAACAATATTTAGATATAGTTTAAGATTTTAATTTTGGACCTATTCTAAATTTTATCTCAAATATTAAAAAATATAAAGTTCATATTCTATTCATCTATGTCAATTACAAGTATTTACATTCAATCTAAAATCATATGTGAGTAAAAATCAAATATGAGTGAAAATCAATAAATATAATTTTTTAATAGATTTTGTTAATTTAAATATAGTTGTAGTTGTATAGTATAAAAAAAAGGCCAAAAAAAATATATCATCATATGAATTTTACGACTTCAAGTTAAATAACTATATACTCTAAATATGTAGAGGTTGTCTAAATTCATACTAAACAATTTCATACCCAACTTCTTCTAACAAATATATGTTGGTTTGGCTTAAATACTACTCTATATAGTTTTGATTTTGGTTTATTTTGGACTATACACTTTTAAAAGGTTCGTTTTGATCTTTATACTTTCAAAATGCTCAGTTTGGTCTTTAAATTTTTTACCTTCATTTTGGTCATTGAACATTTAAATAGTGACTACTTGACATGGATTAAGTGTTAAAACATAGTGCTTTTGGAAATAATTTGCAAAAAAAAAAAAATGTGGAAATTAGAAAATAGAGCTTTTTTTTTTATTGATTTAAGTATTTACAAGAAACTGAATTATAAATATTTTATTAATTTTTCGAGTTCGATCTGGAAACTTACTATTTTTATGTTTATTTTAGTTTCTTTACATTTGGTTTTTTTTCTTTCTTAGATTAAATATATGGAGTGGGGAGATTAAACCTCAGAACTTGAGGTTGATAGTACGGACAACTAAGCTCGTTTTGACTTTTAGAACACATATAAAGATAATATTGAAAAATTTGGATCTATTTTTTTAAAATTAGACTAAATTTAAGATAAACAATAAATCATACGGTTCTAAAAAAATAATATTTAAACAATAAATCTAAAAAAAAGATAGAAGTAAAAAATGTAAGAAAATGAACCAAAATATTTACAAAAATAGTAAAATGTTGATAGACGGTAATATTTTGTTATTATTTATAAATATTTTTAACAATATTATAAAAAAAAAATCCATATATTATAAATGATAAACCTGTAAAAGAAACACAAAACACAAAACAAAATGTCTTAAAACAAAACATAAGATAGGAAAATTTCTAGCGGTTTGCCTCCAAAAACATTTTTTTAAAAAAAACACTATCAAAACTTAAAAGAAGGCAGTAGGCATAATTGCTGATCGGGCTGGAATTTGTTGATAATTGGAGTTTGGGCTGGAGTTTCGTGATTTAGCTTGGGCTAGAGTTTACTGATCTTCATCTACACAAGCGGGCGATTTCGGGCAACAACCGGAGTGTTGTGGCGGAGCTAGGACCGGGCGACGGCGGAGCTGCAGGTACGCGGCGGCGCATGGATAACTCTTCGCTGCAACTCATCCGCGACGTCGGAACTAAATTGAGCAAACATTCTCGCCCAACCAAGGATTTCATCATCAAATCCCTCCGAGTAGTGTTTCTTCTTTGAATTTTCTTTTTGTATGCCGCTTCGAAATGTCTCTTCTGAGTCTTAATCACATTGTAGTCGGGAGTGTTTTCTTTGCGTACTGAATAACTTGATGGTTTTATTTTCTTGCTAATTCTAAGTTGATGCACGTTTTTTTTTTTTTTTTCTCGATCATGAAGATTGAAGGGTTTTTCTAGGGTTTTATTCAAGATTTTGGGGGAAAATGGTCAGTGTTTGTATATTCCATTCGACTGTTAAAAAAATTTACACATTAAAATTGTCGGTTCCTCTGCTATGGATTTCATACGTAAATCCGAGTATATTTATGATTTTCTTAGTTCATTAGATTGAAAACATTTCACTAGTTCCTGTATTATCTCACAGATAAACCTCCTAGTCTCGTTTTGTTTGCGCCAATTCATGAATCATCATGTCCGGTAGTTCAGTTCTTACAATTTCTGTTGGTCAATAAACGGTCATTTCATTTCACGACTATTGTTTTTACTTGATCCTGAAATTTCCCATTGCAGCAAGTTGTAGATGCTTTTGCATGTTTGGAACAGTCGTACGTCTCAGATGGTCGATTGAAGTCAGAACTAGCTAAGAAATTGGAGGGTTGTACAAAGCCTCTAAGGAATTCTATAATTAATGGCCTTCTAAGGAATAGAGATAAAGATGTGAGACTTCTATTAGCTATATGTGTTAGTGAAATTTTCCGGGTCATGGCACCAGAACCACCTTTCGAAGACAAATATCTAAGGGTAACAATTCATTAATTTTGATGAAATGCATACTCGAGTCTTCATGTTACTAATTCGTCTTTCTGTTTACTATCCAATTTATCACATCTTCTTAATTATTATTCTTATTATTTTTACTTTTGATTTTGATTTTAATTTTAATTTTTATAGGATGTTTTTATGCTTCTTTTGAGTTCTTTTTCTGAGCTAGCGGATACGACAAGTCCACTTTTCTCTTGGAGGGTTAAAATACTAGAGACAGTGGCACGATGTAAATGTTGTGTGATAATGCTTGACATTGGATGCAATGACTTGGTGTTGGAGATGTTTAATACATTTTTCTCTGCTTTGAGGTCAGAACCCTCTATCTTGCTCTTCTCTAGTATTAGTAGTTGCACCTTTTTTTTTTTTTCAGTATGTTCAATAAATTTTACTGATTTTCTGTTACGCCAATTTTTTTTTTCAAGTTACTCCTTTTTGTCAATTCCTCCAACTATTTTACAACTCGAGACCTTAAATTTCCCAAATATCGTCCTTAATACTTCAACTTTGATAGGTCAGTTTTGTTGTGTTCAAGAGTACAACTTGTATTATATATTAGGTTTAGGATATTTGTAGTTTATCACTGTAAGAATTTAATTTATCCTGTGCCTTTTGAAGGATTTTTTTCACAGAAGAATTTAAAAAGGTTTGTTTTATGCTTTGTTATTAGACTCAGCAAGTTTCCTTCGAGGTAGTGGATTTGTGTTGGGGATTGTTCAATACATTTCCCTTTCTAGCCCTCATCTAAAATGTTTATAACATGGCTTTTTGCTCTCTTGTTTTTTCCAGTTAATGCAAGCTTGAATTAGAAGAAAAAATATTACTTGTAGAAAATATGTAATTTTGGATCATATAAGTTATTAGTATGTTTAGTGTAATAATTTCTGTTGGATCTCAAACTTCAACTTATGTATGCCCCTGTTAATACATGCTGCTCTATAGTTTATTTGTTTGGCTGCATTCACCGTAACAAACCTTTTGAATTGTTTCATATTAACAATAACTCTTTTTTCTCTATAGAGACTATCACGAGCCCAGTTTGGTTAACAACATTTTGTCCATAATGACCCATATTCTAAGTGAGGATGCCTCTCCACCACTTGTAGATGTTGTTTTGCATAATCTTGTAAAGGAGGAAAAGGTAATGATAATAGATTGATGTTTTTCCCCTACCCTTTGGATTGATTAGAAACATTCATTATGGAGAATTTTATCTATGAGACAAACTTTACGGTCATTGTTATTATTGATAATCTTGTACTTGCATAGTTAAGTTTTAGTAATTAGTCGTTTTGGTGGGATAAGGAAATTTAGGGCTATTTGATTGATAAAATTCTAATGTTTACAAAAGGGAACCTGGGCATTTTATATTTCTGCTAGGTTTAAGGATAAAGGATAAGGAAATAACTTTGTGAGGTAAGTAAACCTTAAGCTAAAGTTAATTAGAACATAAAAGCAGGGAAAAAAAAAACAGTAGGAAAACTACACTACATAAAAACTCCCCTGAGTTCATAATCAACCCTCATTACCAGAAGGGTAATAGGTTGCTAGATCAGAAATGGCAACTTAAGCAGACAAGTCCAATATATAGGCTTACTCTCCTCACGATTTTGCAAAGCCCAAATGATGCTGCACAAACTTTTCTACATCCCCACGAATCTGAGGCCAATGAAATGTAATGGTTCTTCCTCTATTGAGAATTGTTGAAAATGACCGTTCTTCTCTTTATGGATCTTAGTAAACAGCCATCTGACGATCCAGGTGCTTGCAGCTTGTCATTAGATCTACAGCTAATAATTTCCTATTAATAAACAATTTCCCTCCTTTTGCAAGTCATCACAGAAATTATATTTATTTTTTGTTTTAGGAATTTTTGTTTCTATTCTAGGTGCTTGTTATTAGATCTAGATCTTGTCTCAAGGGTGCTGATAATTCCAATTTATAATCAAACTCTCCTTTTGCAGGTCACTGCTGAAAATTCTTATTTATTTTTATAGGAAATTTGTGTTTCTATTTTAGGCCTTGATTTAATTTGTAAATGTAAAGAGATTGCTTTTTAAACGTGTTTGCATTACTTTGTGTTTCCTTGACAAGTCTCCTTTTCACATTTTTCAGGGTGAACCCACAGTTGCTTCTCACCTTGCAGGTTCCATAATTGGAACTTGTGCTGAGACGCTTGAACCACTAATTTGTGGATTCTTAACATCTTGTATTTCAGAGAGAGATGTCGTGGGGAGTGAACTCAAAGAATTTTACCATGAAATAATTTTTAGAATTTTCCAATGTGTCCCTCAAATGCTTCTTCCTGTGATTCCAAACTTGACTCTAGAACTTTTGGTATGTCATTTTATTTATTTGACTGTGGCATATGACTATTGGTTATGCTCATTTTTTGAAACTAGTAATGTAACAAAGTAAACAAAAGGCTGAAGAAGACCAAATGAATGACCTTTCGATTGGTCTATTATGAGACGAGGAGTAAATATGAAATTCTTTTGATTTTAGACTTCAAGAAGTAAAGACGACATCCCAGATCTTGTCCAAGTCTTTTTCCTCATTTAAGACTCTTCCTTTATGTTTAAGCCATATTTCACTTAATAATACACAAAACTACCCTTCCTAATGTTCCCCAAAGTTTGCCTTCAACCATCTAAAAACTGCTCCTACTGGTCTCTAATAGTCACTCCTAAACTATTTCCAGGATGCTTACTATGTTTGTGTTAGGTATCCAAGCTAATATACCTGCAAAAAGATACCCAACAGAACTAGCAAACCAAACACACAGACAAGGAAGATCAACTTGTGAGAAAACACTGTAATACCGAGAGTTCTTCAATATAAAATGTGTTATGCATTCAAAGCAAAGATGAACAAACACTTGACAATGTAAGAAGTAGCTGAAACATTGAGATAATACTTTCCCCCCTCCTCTTAGGCACTATTGTCTAATTTTTCTCCCCTTTCTCTCTTGCTCCAAGACCCTTGCAAAACCCTTCACTAACACAGACCCGACTCCACGCATGATCCCCCAGCCAACTCAGGATAACCACTTTTCCTAGCCACTTCCCATTTTACCCCTTCTAGAATATGTTTTTACAATTGGAGAGGTTTCACAGTTTGTTTCCTTATCATATCTCTATCCTTTGTAGACGGATCAGGTTGATGTTAGAATAAAAGCAGTTAAAATCATTGGCAGACTTTTATCTCTACCTGGACACTGTGTAGCACAGAAGTACCGAGGACTTTTTATGGAGTTCTTGAAAAGGTTTTGTGACAAGTCTGCAGAAGTTAGAATTCATGCAATCCAATGTGCTAAAGATTGTTATATGGCCAATCCTGATTGTTCAGAATCTATGGAAGTTCTTGGTCAGTGACTAAGTAGTCATGATGCTATTAGATTCTTAATCCATTATGTCTAGTATATCTGATTAGTTGGTACTCATGAACATATCAGCTGCAGTAGAAGAACGATTGTTAGACTTGGATGATAGAGTAAGAACACAAGCGGTAATTGTTGTTTGTGATATTGTCCGATCAAATATCAAATTTGTTCCACCAACACTAATATCTCAAGCTGCTGAAAGACTACGAGATAAGAGGGTATGGTATTTTATTGTATGTCATTTCTGTTTGCACTGAGCAATCAAAACTTGCCTGATATTTGATTTGGTTTATTTATTTAATTTGTAGATATCA
Organism: Citrullus colocynthis; assembly: GCA_031780015.1. Taxonomy (NCBI): domain Eukaryota; kingdom Viridiplantae; phylum Streptophyta; class Magnoliopsida; order Cucurbitales; family Cucurbitaceae; genus Citrullus; species Citrullus colocynthis. The sequence continues at coordinate 147,563 of QLSR01000314.1, forward strand.
GTCAGGAAAAAAGCTCTTCAGAAATTGTTGGAAGCATATCGAGATTATTGTGATAAATGTTCTAAAGGCCAATCAACTATGAACGATGCCTTTGAACAGATCCCATGTAAAGTCTTGATGCTTTGCTATGATAAAGATTGTAAGGAGTTCAGGTTGGCTGATCATCTCTTGGATTGAAACTATTACATTATCTTTAAATATAATAATTATTACCACATTTTAGGTCCCAGTGCATGGAACTTGTTCTTGTGGAAGATTTATTCCCAGCTGATCTCTCCATCGAGGAAAGAACTAGACACTGGATTCGTTTATTCTCTCTTTTCAATAACCATCATGAAAAGGCCCTTGGATATGTTTTGCTGCAAAAACAGAGGTATTTCACTAGCATGTTTTTCATGGTAAGATTAAATTATAACGTTTTACATTTCTCTTGCATTGTTTGCTTGTGTAGGTTACAAAATGAGCTGCGGACTTATTTGGGTCTACGAAAAAGGGACAAGGTATGTTGCCGAACTTCTCTTCCAAATTCTGTAGTTTGGTAAATTGTTTGCTGGATTATAGATTCATTTGTTCATGATATGGTGAAAACCCTAGTTAGGGAAATAGTAGGATTATTGTTATGATAAATAGTAAGGGGCATACTAGTAATTGGTCTAGTAAGTTTGTTTGAGTTTTTGGATTATAAATAGATAGTTTAGGAATTTGAGAGGTGTGAAGATTTTTGTAGAATTTCTAGTAGGGGAATTTGGGAGAGTGTGAGCCTCTTGAATGGCTGGTAACTTCTTTTGATATTGTAATATACATTTCTATCTTTTAGTGTGCTTTGTGTTCTATATTGTTCTTGAGTTTTCTTGTTAGGAGGTATCCTAACAGAATCATGTTGTGAAGTTGTAATCCACTTATATTTTATATGTTTTGTACATAAAAACACTAGAACTTTTTGAGTCTTTCAAATGCATCTTAATTCATTGGAGTGTGAAATTCTTGTGCAAAATGCATCTTGGAAGTCATGGATGGTTTATTATTACATAATACTGGCGATTAATCTTGCGAAGTTGTTATTTGCTCCATTTTCCTGAAAAGGGGCTAAAGAAAAACTCAGCTCTCTATATTTTTCCCCAAGTGGTTATATGAGGCATGCCTTCTATTGTTAACCGCAGAATCAAAGTCCCATATACTTCTTTTTCCTTTTTGCCAAAGTTAAAATTCATAACATGGTTTATTATTACAGTTGAATTTTGATATATATATATATTTAAGAAAAAAAACAAGTCACGGATGCTTTCTAAACATACAATTTAGTGGATTGCTTTTTCTACAAACACTTCGTGGTCTTGTTGCAACAGGAGAACCGATCAGAAGAAATGGAAAAGCAAATTGAAACTGCATTTGTCAGAATGGCAGCTTGCTTTCCAGAGCCTACAAAAGCAAAGGAGTCCTTTTATAAATTAAATCAAATTAAAGATAATACTATTTTTAATTCTTTGGAGCTTTTACTTGAGCAGTTGACAATTGTTGAAGCTCAGGCCACCAGAGTGAGTAGTCTACCTTTTGTTGTTTATTTTTTGGCTGATATTCTGGTTGAGTTATAATCTTTTTTCCGGCTTTTTGCTGCTGCTCTTTTTATTATTTGATTTGGAATACTTTTACCATTCGTTATGCAAGATTAGATGTAAGATGGATGGTTTGCTATTGGGACCTTCAATTACTATTTTCTTCGGTAGATTCTTAAACTGTAGGAAGTGGTATTTATTAGATCTGAATGGAGGTTTGGAGATTTATGGAGTTGATCTGTAGTGACCCAAGTCCATAAAAAATTTGATTGAGAAAGATTTGAGAAAAGTTTGTAAATATTTTGTATTTTTATAAATTATTTTTTTTCTTGAAGTCAGAAAAGGAATATAAACGGAGGTAAAATGCCCATTCACATTTTTTCATTGCCAATTGTGTTTCTCTTGAAATTCAATGTAGAAGAGAGTCTAGCAATACATTTCTTTTTTGAAAAAAGAAAGTGGTGAAGGTACCTTTTTCCAACAATCAAGTGAAGAGATATATCTAGAATAATTGGATCCTGGTATTTAAGTTTTCTGAAGTATTGAAGTTTTACACTGTATAAAAAGTTCAAAATATTTACAAGATACCAAAATTTTACAAAATAATAAATTTATATGAATAAAAGTTTCATTAGAATGCATGGAACAAATGTTGCTTTGCTCAATTTTGTCAATATGCTGGTTTGCATACTTAATCAACTCATTATGATTTACGGGTAGGTTTCATGTTTTTGGTTTCTTTGGCAAATGTTGCATTGCACCAAGTCGTCACAAACCCACTTTTCTGGGTTTACTGATTATGGGTAGGTTGAGTGTTTCTTTTGTTTTCTTTGGCAGATTCTGTTTTATTTACAGGTTCTACTTGTTCATTGTGAAACTCCTGTGATCTCATTAGTTGTTTTAAAATTCATATTCATTGAACCAAAAAATCATATTCATTAGAAGGGAAAAGAAAAAGTTTGACTTTGACTGTTTATATATGAGGATATATATATTTGACAGATGAGCCCTTGACTAACTCTCCTCTGTGGGATTTTCTCATAAATATTTGATGTATGTCATTTTGCATGGATTGATAGAATTGTTATCATCATCATCATTATTATTATATTATTATTATTATTATTTTTTTTCCAGGACAAATTGTTGAGAATGATAGGAAGTAAACAGCCTCATTTTGAGTTTTTGAAATCACTCTCCTCAAAGTGCTCGTATAATTTATTCAGCACAGAACATATACACTTTGCATTAGACTGCATTTTGAGTGACAGACTTGGAAACAGACATTTGGAGGGTCCTACTGGCAAGCTTCTACTGGTTAGTAAAATTGCAGCATGTTGATTCTAGGCTGATGCGGCCTTATTTAAATAAAATTGTTTATGTATTCACTCTCATTTCTTTTAAATAATAACTGCTAGTAATTTCAAAGCAAAATTATTATTTGGAGTAGGAAAAATCATGCATTAAATCACCCTTAAACATAAATGCTTAAGTTGATAGGTTATTTATTTATTTTTATTCTTTTAATATCTATGAGTATCTGAGTCAGCTTATGTGCACCTCGACTAATTTGATAAGACAACCTGCTTGACCCTATAACATTTGGGTGTCAAGGAAACTCATAAGATATTAAATCCTGGGTGGGTGGTCACTATGGATTGAACCGATAACCTCTTAGCCATTTATTGAGACTATGTCTTTAAGTTGATAGATTTGTATTAAATCTTTTAATATATTCTTAAGAATACAATTGCCACACACTCTAGGATTCACTAATATTTGCAACTTCATGATGAAGTTGAAACACAATCTGTGGTTAGAAATTGTTAGGAACTTTGTTGATTAAAAAAAAAAAAAAAATCTCGTTTTTCTTGTCTTTGTGGATTTATCATTGGTTTGCTGCTATCAAAGTTTTGTGTAGAAATTTTGTCTGAACGAACTGTAGAAGTTTGTATAAATGAATAATTGATGACAATGAGATTTTAGAGAAGGCAGGTTACTTAGCTTCTTAATGGATTTTGTTTTGTTTTGTATATATTTTTTTTGTTTAAATTCTTTTATCACTATCCTATTTTGATTAGTGATAGTCGTGCTAGCTGGGAAAAAAAATCTATAAAACTGGCCTAACCATGTTGATTCTGTCTTTTAAAGTGTAAAACTAAAAAATAGTTGGTCAGTTCAGTGCATATATATTTTGTTGGTTTCAGTCAGTTTTTCACACAGCCTAATTTTATTTAATTTTTTTTCATAAAATAATGTGGCTTTGGTGTTGGTTTGGGCAAATAACTGACTGACCTGAACCGATCACTTTCATATTCTAATCTGTGATAGTTGGAAGGCTTTGTATTCTCTCTAGAAAATTGGAAGCGATAGGATGTTTTGATTCTTTCATTTCAAGAGTTGTTTCTCACTGAGAAAAGTTCTCAAAATTTTCTAGGGATTCTGTAATTATCTTATTTTCAAAAATAAATAAATATTTTTTTTAAAAAATTATTGCTTTTCAATAAACACATTAGAGTGGTGGACCTCAGTACTTAGTCAGCACGACCATTTGATCTTAGGCTATTATCAGCACTTTCCCCTCACTCATCAGAGCCTTGGAAGGTCGACTGCTGAGGTTGTTGGAAGAAAGCAATTCAATTGATAGTAAGCTGATCGACGTATTGTCAAAAGCAGGCCCTCATTTATCAATTGAACTCAGGTAATCGCCATTAGCAGCTTATGTACGTGTTCATTAACATCATCTTACTTTTCAAGATATGGACAAATGGAAACTTCGCAGTTATAATGGTGGGCATTGTTTTTGTACCTGTTCTCCTTTCACTTCATTGTTTAATATTTTTGTTTGATCTAGTTACTCTCCCTTCACTTGTGCCAAATGCTTGACCTTGTTTGTCACACCCCCTCCCAGATTACCCTCTTAACCTAGGAGTAGGTGTAACCTATACATATATGCGTTATCTTGTATACTGAAGCATAATTGAAAACCTAATGCAAATGTACAAACTTCTATACTGATGAAAACATCATAGGGTAATCATAAGTTATACTTAAGATTTCTCAGCAAATAGTTTATCATACTGGTGTATTTGTTCAGAATAAGTTACAAACTCGTTATGCCACAATGATCTCATACAACAAAATATGTGCTTAGACTAAGTATTTACAACTATCCCAGAGTACTAAAACCAAGTAAGCCCAGATGAGGATCTTCTGTAGGCTAGGCGCCCCAGACACGCTCGCTACCTGAAACAAACAACAATATACAAAAGGCGTGAGCTTAAGCTCAGTGAGTGACTAAGTTATCAGTTACAATTCAATTCTTGAAGTCATGCTGATCCTAAAACTACTATGTAGCTTACTAGTACAATTTACTGAGCCACTCGTGACATTTAACAGAAAAACATAAACATTTATCTAATGAGTGGTGGATCAAAGCTCAACGCTCTTAACCTCATGCTTCGACTACTAATATTCACATATTCATACGCCTTCACATTTAGTCCCTCGGCGTTTCAACTTCCAGTGCTTTCTCATATTGTCCCTCAGCACTGAGTCTCAATATTAAATTACTGCCCAAGTGCCTTCACTCATGGTCCCTCGGCACTGAGCCATCATATACTGGTTTCTATATGCCTTCTCACGGGGTCCCTCGGCATTAGAAACTTTCTCAGTTAATCTCACTAGTGCCTTCACTCATGGTCCTTCAACACTATGTATCATATATCTCCATAGGCCTTCACACAAGGTCCTTGGGCCATGGTTTGCATTTGCATGGCATTCATACGGAAGTTTACCTAATATATATTCGTTTCCACTTGTACATTAATAACGATAATCCTTAAATAATTTGAGAGTCACTCACAGTTTGTCTTAGGCCCCAAGCGGATTGTATGCTTTTCCAAGCTCTTCTTGGCCTGTAAAACACATTTCTCATATTAGATTTCCTTTGAACTCCTTTTTCATAATCATTAAGTATGCATATCAATAACTAGCGATATTCTATGTCACTAGCGAGACTACCAGCGACACCCATACTTCTGGGTACAGCACTAACGAAACCATTAGCGATACTGGATTTCATTACACGCCACTAGCGATACTAGGATAAGCAAGACTAGCGATATTCACCTGATCAGCGATATCCAACGAGACCTAGCGAGAATTGTGAGACGCAAGGCTTCTAGCAACACCCGCGTTACCCGTCTCGCTTCTCACGCTTAATTTTTTTAGCGTTACTTATGTTCCACAGTTCTGCCTTCCCTCTTTTCCTTTTGTTCTTCACTGCTGTCGATTAAAAATTATAGTTCCAGCCAAGATTAGAACTTCTTTCCTTCTACAAACTTGTAGAGAAATATGTCTTCTAGCGTACCTCAAATTTTCGTAGCTTAACTTGTCATCGTTCGTCAGATATTGAAGGATTTCTCCGCACTACAACAGATTGCACAGAAATTCCTTATCAGTCACTTCCAGCTGAAAGTTTACATGTTTCTAATCCATTCAACTCAAACATCCTTCATAAAAGTTGTTTAGAATTGAGTTAACTTACTAACCTTAAAATTTCAGCCTTAGACTTGATCTCTTCGATTTGTTTTACTCCAAACATCCGATACTATCCGGCTTATGCATCCGCTAATATCATGCTGTTCCAGCTTAGATTTCGATATCAAAACGAGTAAAATTCTATCTGAAATCCACAAGAACACCTTCTTCTTCCTTCCTTGTAGTTTATCTGAGAAATGGAACTGACTTAAGTTTCTCGAAAATGTCTAGAAATGATTAATTATTCAAGCTGCTCACCTATAAATATATTGCCGACTTAACTTTCTGGTGCAGGCTGGCGCGGGGTTCTCACGTCGACGCAAGGCACTCATGTCGAAAACCTCCTCCAACACCTTCGGCAACTATCCACACATATCGCATGGCGCCCTCAACGCCTCTTACTTTCGACGCATACAACTTAGTCACTCACACCACTATCTTCGTCGCATTGAGACCACTTGGTCTTCGACGCAGTGTGACTTCAGCGCATGGCCTCTCAGCGCATGGCCTCACCAACGCATGGTGGTTCAAGCACATTTCTTCCCCTGCCAATGATCACTTATCCTCCAACGCGGGTCGCTTCTTTAGCTCACAACCCTTCATGATCCCATCAACAACGCTTTGCCACTCAAGAGTTCAACTATCTTCTTCATTCCCCAACGCATAGTCTTGGCCAACACTTAGCCAAAATTTTACTCTCATTCTTGGCTACTATTCCCTTAACAACGCATAACTACATTTCACTTGTTTATCTCCACACTTAGGATTATAAGTCAGTGCTTACATTGTTAATCATACACTCATACTAAAGGTTGACCAACAATGATCTTTATGTTTACGTGAGTTGATTGGGCCTTTTCTTAATGTGTAGTTGTACATTGCAGATTGAATTTTAGATCTTCTTCTCTCTTGTATTCTCTCAATGAAAATTTGGTTTATCTATTAAAAAAAAACCCTTCTTCTATAGCTTTTAAATATTTATTGCAATTTGGATTCTCTTTCTATTTAGAATCTTAGACGAACATCAAAAGTGATGCTGAGAAGGCATAAATGCCTTGCTTTATATAATTATCTTCTTTGCTTGGAGAAACTTAACCTTTTACTTCGAAGTTTGGAGTAGAATTTTAGGGGCTGACCTATAGTATTGCCTGCTCTGCCTATTAAAAGAGGTAGACAATTGATGTAAGACATGCTTGATTTTTTATTTTTTTATTTTATTTCTTATTTTATTTTTGTACGAGAAACAACTTAATGAAAAAATTAAATTGTGAAAGCCTCCTCCAAAGGAAGTTACAATAAATTGCTCTAATATAAGATGTATGCTTGAATGATGTTTATACGGTAGAAATCTTCCTCTTGAATAATGTTTTTGAAAGACGTATTTGGTTGGTAATTGATATAGGAAAATGTCTTATAACTTTTTCTTTTTTTGTTGTTGGTATCCATGTTTGAAGTCTCTGTTCACTATTTGTATGCTTAGGATAATGTTTTACAGTGTTTTGATGTTAGGCCACATTTACGCACTTGCAAGTGTAATCAATGGGAATAAGAAATGTGGGACCCACCTCATTACCATTCAATGTGTTTACTGCACTTTGCAATGGGAATCAACGGTGGGCTTCACTCTAAAACTGTAACCATATCATGTAATCCTATTAAATCCAAAATGGTCATCAATCTCATTCCCATTGATACATGGTACCCACACCATTTTTCTTCTTATTATCCATCATTTGTCCTTTGTCTCTAGATTCATACTCATATCCATATTAATATTCTAAATCTCTATCGATATCCATATCCATATATTAAAAAGTTATCATTTTTTATCCTTTTATCCTATCTCTACATTTTGATAAAAAATGAATGTGTGTATATATAAACGAACATATTGAAATCTATATCTATAATGATATCAATATCCATAATTAAAAAGTTGACATTTTTTTCTTCCTTTTATCTGCCTTTTCTATCTAGAGTTTCATATCATGTCCATATCCATAATTAAAAATTTAGTTCTTCTTTTCTCCTTTTATCCGTTATTTTTGCTAGGCCATAGTTATGAGAACGATAATCGACTTTTTGTTTTTGGCCATATTTTTTCTCTTACATGTGATTTTTGGATTAGATGGTTGTGATTTAAGATTATTACTATTTTTATTTTATAAAATTATACTTTTTATATTTTAATTTAACCATTAATTTTTTTAAATATAAAAATTTGAATAAGTAAATAAAAATAATAAAGGGCATTTCACTTCTTATAACATATTAATTAGTTACTACATTTTAATTGATTAAAAATTAAAAATATAAAAGGGCATTATGATCATTATATTTCATTACGATTCCATATGGAAGTGACCAATACCAGTGAATTACTGTTTACAATTGCAGTTCGTTTGTAGTAAACACCATTAGAGGAATCTCATTCTCTCTTCGATTGATTCAATTAGGATTAGTCTTTATTATGATTGGACTGGATTTTCGTAAACATGACCTTATTTCTATGCAGAGTCTTTAGATGTGCAATATGAGTGCTACGGCACATGACCAATTCTTCTGGATAGTTGAGGATGGAAAATATCCTAAAATTACTTGGTACTTTCTGTTTCCCTTCCCTAATAGGGATGTATACCCATTTCTGGAGAGGCTATGCTTGGAGGGTACTCGTGCTGAATCAAAGAGCGCTGTTTCTGCCATTGCAGCTTTAGCTAGTACTTCTGATTATTTTTGGTTCTCTAAACTATGTAAGGTACGCACAAAATCTTTTGTAGGTATTGCTACTCATATTCTTTTCGTTGTTCTCATAAAATATATATATATATATATTCTTTTAGTTGTAGGTTAATGAAATTCAGAAAAATAGCTTATGGAACTCTTTTTTCTTCTTCTTCTTCTTCTTCTTTTTTTTTTTTT